>JABXWE010001107.1:0-21504 GCA_014611495.1 Limonius californicus
TATACACACCTAAAGCTTTCATCATTCCGCTGTATGGTAATAAGATATATTTTTGAATAGATGGTTTATAAACCACTACTACTACTACACACCTGAAGCTTTCATCATTCCGCTGTATGGTAATAAGATATATTTTTGAATGGATGGTTTACAAACCACTACTACTACACTCGTAAAGCTTTCATCATTCCGCTGTATGGTAATAAGATATATTTTTGGATGGATGGATGGTTTATAAACCACTACTACTACTTATACACACCTAAAGCTTTCATCATTCCGCTGTATGGTAATAAGATATATTTTTGAATGGATGATTTATAAACCACTACTACTACTACACACCTGAAGCCTTCATCATTCCGCTGTATGGTAATAAGATATATTTTTGGATGGATGGTTTATAAACCACTACTACTACTACACATCTAAAGCTTTCATCATTCCGCTGTATGGTAATAAGATATTTTTTCAATGGACTTTATCAACTCTACCCTCTCCTTTATGGTACAAAAAGCTATTCAATTTTAGATAAATTTTTAACGCAGTTAGAATTAAAGAGGCAACTAAATCGAATGAAGACTTTTTTTGAGTGCTTCTACAGCAAGAGCCAGATAAGTTGTTAATGCAACCCAACATATATGTATCACATCCAGTTCCTTTATGCCAACTGAGCTCTTACTGTAGTTTACAATTCTACTAATATTAATTATATTAGCATTTAACAAGAAAAACACGCATCGGTGTAACCGTATAGTAAAAACTAACCAAGTGAAAAACAAACAAAACATAAAGAGCAAAGTTTCATTTAATTATGCTACTCTGTAATTACTATGGCACTACAAACCATTGCTTGAGAATGTTGCCTCATCGTTAAACAATGCACATATAAAAGAATGGATCCAGAAGAAGTTGATTCTGAAAGAAATTACAAAATTTCGATCTTCTCTGAGGGTCATTTTTATACAGGTCGTGTAGCAAAGTAACCTGCTGAAGATGAAATAAATTTGCTTTCATAATTCTTCTAATTGAAGTTCTACCAATACTCACATTTGTGCTTAGATCTCTTTGACTTACACGGGGTTTCGGGTGATTTGGGGTCTCGCTTCTTTGGTTTTTACATTGGAAAAATATCTGTAAATTAATGATAGGTGGTGGAGTATTGGCTGTGAGTATTAATAGTGCTCATCAGATTGTGAATTGGGTGTTTTCAACAAGGTCGAGGACGTCGTTTGGGAGATCTGGATATAGACTGATAAGAGGGCTGTGGTGGGTGCTTCAGTTTCCTGCGGAGTTTTTTGGGGATTCCGTTGCAGTGTCTGAAAATCTGTCGTTCGTGTTGGCGGATTTGCTCTAGGACACGACATAGGAGGGAGGCGTAGATGGGGGCACGGTATTCGGTTATGGGGCGGATGAAGGCGTTGTAAGTATGGTGGAGGGTGCGAGAATTCCAACCTTGAAAGCGTCCTTGAATACTACGAAGCAAATTGGAGTGGTTGCGAACTTTTTTGAAGGTTTCTCGGAGGTCTGGTAACAGAGAGCAGCTATGAGAAAATGCGGCTGCAAGATATTTCGCTAGGTTTGACAGGGGGATTGGCTGGTTATTAATTGAAAGATTGATCAAATGGGGGTCGAATCGTGGATTTTTGGACGTGTAGGGGTGCCTGAGAAGAATAGAATTGGCTTTGTCGACATTGAGATTTATCCGCCACTTGTAGGTCCAAGTGTGGATTCTATTGAGGGCTGTTTGGATTTCTCGGGAGGCTTATTCAGAAGTGCGTTGGGAGGATCAGATGACGGTGTCGTCGGCGAAAAGCCTGGTTTTGGTTCTGGCTGGATCTGAGACTGAGAAGTCGTAGGAGTACATGATGCAGAGAAGGAGGGATGAAACTGCTCCTTGGGGAACGCGGAAGTGGAGGTGAACTGGGAAAGAAAATGAATTTTGGACTTTAACTCTGCAGGAGCGGTTGTTTAGAAATTAATCCACTAGCTTGATAAAGGCGGGATCGAGATTTAGGGCGATAACTTTGTGGATAAGGCTGGCGTGCCAAACTTTATCGCTGTATGTCTAGAAAGACGGCGAGTGCGCACCGGTTCAAGTTGGCATTTTTGGTCGAGTCGGGGTAACATTCTAAGATGGGGTTTATGGTGGATCGGTGGGGTCGGAAACCAAATTGTTCGGGAGGGGGGGGGAGGTTGTTAGATTCTAGGGTTTCTCGGACGGGAGGCCATGATTCGTTCTAGGATTTTGCCCATGATGTTGAGAAGAGAAATGGGTCTATAAGATGTGGGATTTTTAGGGTCTTTGCCGGGTTTGTGGATCATTATTGTGGAGGCGTTTTTCCATGAAATGGTTTAGTATGAAATTTGCAGACAAGATTTGTATATATGTAGTTGAAAAGGCTTCGGTGGCTGAATCGGGAAGATTTTTAAGAAGTAAGTTTTATTTGGCCTGGGCCTGGTGCTTGGTATTTTTTAGGGCTTTTGTGAGGGCTCTGACCTCTTCGGGGTTAGCGAGGTCGAACAGAAATTCATTTTCGGGGAGTGGGTCGTTGGGGGGATTTAAACGAAAATGGGCGGTGGAGCGTGTGGTTTGGTTGAAAAAGCGTTGGTTGAAGGAGGGATCTTCGGGGACTTGGTGGATGTTCTGGAGGGTTTGGGGGAAACAGTTGGTTTATCCTAGGGGTTATTTAGCATGGTGTTGTTGGAGTTGAGATGGTGGTTGGGCTTTGATTTTTGATTAGCTGATGTTGGTCCATTGAGTTAAACGGAATTTGTTTATATCGCGGCGGTTTGTGAATTAAGTCAATTGAGATTGGTTTTGAAGATGGGGAGACGAGTTCGAGAATAATCATGATAGGCTCGCCGTTTTTGGCGGATGAGGTCAAGAATGCGTTGGTGGAGGAGAGTTCGATGTTTGGCGATGCGTTTGGTCGGAACATGGAGGGTTCTGGATTGAATTATAAGGGAGGTGAATTCTGAAATTTGGTCATCGATGGGTATATCATGGTATAGCTGGGATATCATGATAGGACAATGGGGGGTGGGGGAAGATTCTGGGTGATAAATTCTTGAAAATTGTTCCAGTCGGCATTGGGGCAGTCAAAGATTGTGACAAAATCCGGTGGAGGCTGGGGGCCGGGGAAAAATAGAATTGATATTACGGGGAGGTGAGCAGAAGTAACTGTTGAGCCGATGTAGGAATCGGGATTTGTGAAGGGGGTCAGATTGTCTGTGACTAAAACGTGATCAACGAATTGAAATCTCCCATGATAATGCAGTGATTGATTTGGGAGGCGTAATTGACCAGATTATTAGAAATTCGGGAGGCGGGGGGATTGTAATAACATATGATGGTTATTTGGAGATTGTTAATGTGAATATTAACTCCTACAACTTCGAGATACTGGAAGAGGGTGTTCTGATGAGGCTATTTGGGAGGAAATCAGTATGACTATGCCATAAAGGGCATTACGGTTTAGATTGGGCTTTTGATAAGTATGAAATCTCGGAAAATTGATTTTGCATGCACGTCGGGTTTCGTTGATAGCGAAGCCAAAAATATTGTGGTTGGAGAGGACGTTCCTGACGGATTGAAATTTAGGGGGAAATTCTCGGACGTTGATGGTTCGAAAAGTGAGATTGTGAGCCATTAAGGAAGGCCGGATGCTAGACAAAAAGGGGCGTAGGGGGGCTTAGTTGATTGAATTTTCTGCTTCTGCAGGGGGAAAAGGTCAAATAGGGTTTTGGTGAGGAAATGACGGTTCATGGGTTTGGTTTTCATCAATGTCGGAGTTTTCAGGGTCGGTATTGGTTACAACGATTTGGATTGGGACAACCGGGGTTTCGGGAGTGATATTTTGGGGAATGGGGAATCGGGGGCAGTCATGGGACCAGGCTGGATGATTGCCTTTACAGTGGGGGTAGATGGGGATTTCGGTTGCACATTTGCCGGGCGGGGGGGTATTTGGGTAGATAGGTTTGCTTTTGTAATCCGAAAGGGAGTGCCCGAAGGCAAAACATTTGGGACACTGGACAGGTGTGAGGGGGGGTTTCTCAGGGGTGCTTGCGGCCGAAAAGATGGCGGCCGTTGATGAGAAGATGATCGATGATGTTTTTGTCGCATGAGATCATCCGAAACATGGTTTCATAACAAAGTTGCAAGCCCTTTAAATATTTTTGGCGGTCTTCCAGTTAAATAGCGCTTGATATATATATATATATATATATATAAATAACAACAAATCTGTTTCCTTGTTTTAAAAATATTTTACTTAAAATTTAATTAAATCGACGAGTCTATTTAGTATTGACGTACATGGGCAACATTGGTTGATTTAAATTAAATTAAATAAATTTTATCTTCGCCTCTTGGTTATTGCTGGGTGGATTGAGTAGCCCAATAAGTCAAGAGCCGGTCCCAAGCCAGGATAAAGGAGGAGAGTTGGTGAGCCGGGACAGCTACCTACCCACCGTAAAACGAACTATGCTCACAGAACCACGCATACGACAACCACGCATGAATTAGGCCATGATTGATGGATTCAAACGATGCGTGAAGAAAAACAGGCTGAAGCCTATATAGAAGAAGAAGAGAAGCAGAAAAATAAATTTTATTTGCTATGCTATATGTATGTCAAGTCGCGGCAACCTCTTTAAAGAGGGGACAACCCTATATAGAAACTGCATGTTTATCTAAAATTGTTAACCACACTGTTTGTTTTTATTAGTTTATTATTGCTTGAAAAAGTAGATACATAAATTCCTGCTTGTAAATGATACACAGTACGTTGCAAAAGTCCCCTCGATATTATTTTAGACTAGTCGGGAAAAATGTGGGTTCTAACACAATATGTGGTAAAACTGAATTAATAATATTAGTAAAACTATGAAAAGGAAAATACACAGGGTTGGGCAAAAGTACGGATATAATATCTCAACTACGGCAACCACGATATCAACAAAATTTTCTATATGAAGGTTCAGATATATGGCTGATGCAATGCAGGTATTGGAGGTTTAAAAGAGCTTCCGGTTTAGCCGGAAATACTATCAACCTTTTTATTTTACAAGCAATACCCTGTATATTTTAAGATATATTCTTTTTGCGAGTTCAGTGATATAAGGTTTGATGCCTTTATTTTTAATGATTCTAGAAAGAATATTTTTAAGAATTTAGTATATTATTGGTCACTAAGCTATTTTTACGTTTTCCCTGTCTATTAAAAACACTCGCTTAAAGTTAATTATACAACGCATCATCTTAGAATCAATTTTTGATGAAACGTAAAAAAGTACCTGTATATTAATTAAAAAATGCAGCACTATTTCCACCTTCTGATTTATGTTAATGTATTTTTAACATTCTCAAGAATAGCATGTACGTATTTTGCAATGGATACATAATTTAAGATGTTAGTAAAAATTATCTGGATGTTTGAGATGCAATAGCTTGGAGTTGGCTATGACTTGATAAACGTATGTTTGCTATTAAGTGGTATAGTGTAGAATTAATTGGAGGCAATGGTTTAAGTAAATAACCTTTGGAAAACCCCTTACCACTACCATGTTTAGAACACCTAAATACTTATTTCGGCAACTAAGCTGTCATCGCTAGTAGGAGCTTGAACTAACTAAAGTAACTTAGCTGATGAATACCTCTAGAGATAAGCTCTTCGCCAAGTCAACAATTAAAGTCCAAGGGACTTATCTCCAGAGGCATTCTTCAGACAAATTACTTTAGTTAGTTCAAGTTCCTACTGAAGATAGCAGCTTAGTTGCCGAAGTAAGTATTCAAGTGTTCTAAATTTCGTGACAGTAAAGGGTTTTGCAAAGTTTATTTGCTACAGTACAAATTAAATATGCAAGCCCACTCTTACACTTTCTGTTAAAAAGGTTTCCTGTTTGTTAAACTTTTGACCACAAACACTAATAAAATAAACACCTTTAAACTAAAAATTAATGAGTTATTTGCTTTCGAATGAAAGAATAGACAACGTTAATTGCATTTACTTAGAAGTTTTATAATAAACGACGATTTAAATGTCTAACACCTTCTTTAATACATTTCTGAACTTTTCGGCGGACCCCATTCAGTGCGTTTTCCATAAATTCTTCAAATTTTGAATAGAGGTGTTTTGGTAAATCTCTAAAAGTTTTGTGATTTGGAGGAAAATTGTGTTATTGGTTTGGTTGTCCTGTTCCATCTATTTGTTTTTCCAAGAATCTTTTCACCGTGTTCGTATTTGTAAACTTCTCAAATAGACAGGTAGCCGTAATTATATCCGTATTACTTCTCTATTAAAGATAGATTCTATAAGCAGATTCAACTTGATAAATACAGGTGGTTTCACAATCCTCCAATAATCACAAATACACAGATAAACGTTTGGTTGGGATGTTTGCCATAAAAGTGAAAGTATCTAATCACTACTTAGATCAGCAATTATAGATCTATTTTGTTATGTCCACATACATTTTTTGAATAGCAGATTGGTTTTCTAAAATTTATAAATTATTAAAAGAAACGAAATAAAATAAGGGTAGCAAGTTTATTTTAATGTTTCCAGTACTGGATGTGTTCGTTGAATTTTCATTTTGCTTACAGTTATAAATGCCATATTCTTAAAAACCAATTAAATTTGTCGTCAGTGTAAACAAACTTCGCCGTTAACGAACGTTAAAATTAATGAATATTAACGTTAACGAATGACAACGTTAACGAACTATCGAAGGTCTATATAAACGAACTTCAACGTTAACGGACGTTAAACTTAGCGAATGTCAACTTTAGCGAACGTCAACTTTAACGAACTTCTATGATAGCAATCGTCAGTGGAAATGAACTTCACGGTTAACCGATGTCAGACTAAACTAACGGCAATATCAACGAACGTTAACATGAAGACACCTTAAATTAAACTAACATTTTCCTTAACGGACGTCAAGCTTAACTAATGTCACCGTTACCGAACGTCAATGTAAACAAGCTTCAATGTTAACGGACCTTAAACTTAGCGAAATGTCAACTTTAACGAACGTCTACGCTAGCAATCGTCAGTAGAAATAAACTTCAAGGTTAACGGATGTCAGACTAAACTAATGTCAATATCCACGAACGTTAACATAACTCAATCAATGTTAATTTAACGAACGTCAACGTTAGTGAACGTCTAGGCTAGCAAGCATCAGTGGAAATTAAGACACCTTATATTAAACTAACATTGTCCTTAACGGACGTCAAACTTAACTAATGTCACCGTTACCGAACGCCAATGTAAACAAACTTCAATGTTAACGGACGTTAAACTTAGCGAAATTTCAACTTTAACGAACGTCTACGCTAGCAATCGTCAGTAGAAATGAACTTCAAGGTTAACGGATGTCAGACTAAACTAATGTCAATGTCCACGAACGTTAACATAACTCAACTAATGTTAATTTAACGAACGTCAACGTTAGTGAACGTCTAGGCTAGCAAGCCTCAATGGAAATTAAGACACCTTAAATTAAACTAACATTGTCCTTAACGGACGTCAAACTTAACTAATGCCACCGTTACCGAATGCCAATGTAAACAAACTTCAATGTTAACGGACGTTAAACTTAGCGAAATGTCAACTTTAACGAACGTCTACGCTAGCAATCGTCAGTAGAAATGAACTTCAAGGTTAACGGATGTCAGACTAAACTAATGTCAATATCCAAGGACGTTAACATAACTCAACTAATGTTAATTTAACGAACGTCAACGTTAGTGAACGTCTAGGCTAGCAAGCCTCAATGGAAATTAAGACACCTTAAATTAAACTAACATTGTCCTTAACGGACGTCAAACTTAACTAATGTCACCGTTACCGAACGCCAATGTAAACAAACTTCAATGCTAACGGACGTTAAACTTAGCGAAATGTCAACTTTAACGAACGTCTACGCTAGTAATCGTCAGTAGAAATGAACTTCAAGGTTAACGGATGTCAGACTAAACTAATGTCAATATCTACGAACGTTAACATAACTCAACTAATGTTAACTTTAACGAACGTCAACGTTAATGAAAGTCTAGGCTAGCAAGCATCAGTGGAAATGAACTTCACGGTTAACGGATGTCAGACTAAACCACAGTAAATATCCACGAACATTAACCTGAAGGAACCTTAAATTAGACTAACTTTGTCCTTAACGAACGTCAAACTTTCCGAATGGCAGTATCAACGAACGTCAGCATTAATGAACCTTAAATTAAACTAACTTTGTTGTTAACGGACGTCAAACTTAACTAATGTCTACATTACCGTTTTCGAACGTCAATGTAAACGTACCTCATCGTTAACGGACTTCAAACTTAACGAACGTTACGTTAATGACCGTCAACGTTAACGAACGTCAATTTAAATTAATTGCACAATTAATGGACATAAAACTAAGTGAACGTCAACGTTAAAAAACGTCAATACTATCAAGCGTCAATCTAAACACCATTCATTTAACACTCTACAAACTATTTTGCTATCGTATATGGTCAAAAGCGATTTATCGCCTCTGCCGATAGTTTGAATTTAAATGGTTTAGAATTTTCTGTACGTGTTTACGAAAAAAACACTTGCTCATAGTTGCAACTCTACGTTTAGATAGTTTTTGATGTTTACCCCAATCATTTTAAATAAATAATAATTCTGAAAATGTCAAGTGCATTCTTATCCTCTTTATGAGAGAGGAGATGCGGTGTCAGCTTGTGTCTTACATACTTAACAAATAGTAACCTTTAAAATATTACAATTTCAAAAACATACAGGCTGCATTGACATAAAACTTCAATACATATGAACTTCGCCAATCCTAATACAATTTTTCTAGCGACTCGCACTCGTCGAAGAACCCGTTGCGCGCCCATAATTGCTTTATTAAATAATTAATAGAAAGTACAATTGGAAACGTTTTAATTAATAGAATTTCAAAAGTTTGTATTTCTTCAGTTTCTGCCTACGCTTCTGTCTAGTGTTTTGGTTTTACTGAAAAGGAAATTTAACGTCACGATAGGCAAATAAAGGAATATTTATATATTGCATGTGTATGGCATCTTGGTCATTTTATTAAATTGAAAGGTTTTAGCGAAGCAATAAATTGCTTATCGTATCGATAAATCCTCCCTATACGAACCCTAATATTTTTTTGTTGGTACACTTTTTTTTCATTCATACATACTACCGTCTCCCCCCCCCCTCATCCTGGAACGCTTTTGCATTATTTCATGGGGGTGCGGGAGTTCTTTACACACTAAACATTCATGTAATATGCACCCTAAATTTAACTAAGTGAAATACGGTCGCCTCAGCGGAGGTTCGATCACGCGGCCGATCGGATCGCATTTCACTGTGACTTCGACTGATAGCGCGTATTCGCACTGCCACATCGACGTCCCTTTGTTGACACACTTGGAAATGACGTATTGCTACATACTATGTATTCATAAAACCCGTAAATTGTTCATGTTCAATTTTGTAGGGAAACGAATGTTATCTTCATTCTTCGTCGTAACATATCTGCCAATTAGATTCAAGACACCCTAATTATTCTGATCGACAAATGTATAACTATATCAATCGGGATGCTTACTTGAACTGTAGTATCCTTAAAGTATACAGGGTGATTCTAAACTTGTGCGAAAAACTAACCATGTACAGCTGAGATTATTTCACACCTAAATTACCTGGTAATCTTTCTTAAAATTCGGCACCGTTACGGAGATATGGCGCTTCAAAGATTTTTTACATAATTCACTGAAATGTAAATTTCCTTTTTGTTTTTATTTGCTAGAGTGAGAGATAGCTTTGACAAAATGCAAATATTTTTCGTGTTACTTAAATTCTGTTTCTTTTTATGATGACAGTCTGGGAATTAAATTGACTACTATGGTAAATTTTTATGGTATTCCTCTCTACTTCTTGCAATCTGAAGCGAGGCAAGTATCCCTTGGGCAATAGATCTTAATCGTCCTTCTAATTAGGCAAGTTTGCATTTTGGTGCTTCACACATTTTTATTTCTATTGTAGTAATATTAATGAGAAATAAAACAGAAACTAAATTACTTTGTACTACACAGTTTACTTTTTATTTGCAAAACTAATGTTTTGATTACAATATGTTGAGTACCTAATTTTGGTGTAATTTAACTACTATTATAAAAGTAAAATTTTAATTTTCATCTTCTTAACTCCTCAAACTTAATTGTACTAAAACGCGACCCATAAATGTTACTGATTCGTTTAATTTTTGTCCCTACAACCGGAGAACGCTGTGTTTCACCCGATCTCTTAGTCAATTGACCTTTAATTTACTTTTTAAAAGGTTGCAACCCTTGTGATAGGATTTTTAAATGCAACTGTATTTGAAAGGGTTCGTGGAACCGTGTTATCAGGAAATTCAGTATTGTTTTAGAAATCTATGCTGCATTTTTCAAAAAAATGCAGGTTCTCTGCAAACCCGAAGTCGTTTCTACTGTTCTGCTGCTAACTGTACTAAATTTAAGCTTGTCGCGGACAATAGTTTGAACACTAATGTTTACAATCCCAGCCATTTCCTTCACAGATATTCGCCTATTGCTCCGGATCAGCTGGTCAACTTTTCGAATGTTCCCAAGATTCACAGCAGACGCTGGAAGGATTTACACCATTCAAAGCCTGTTCTGAGTGATAAACACTCTTCTTCAAATTGTTTTTGAAATCTCTGATGAAAGTCAATCGCTTTTACACCTTCATTGAAAAGAAATTTAATATTTACACGTTGTGCAACAGAATTTGACACATTGTTGCACGATGCAATGCAATGTTAATACAACTGACGGTATTGATACAATCAAGTTGCAATTGTTTATGGCGTTGGCTAATATGCCTACTTCGATGAATATAAAACCGCTTTGCAGTATCTCTTCAATTACGTTCAGAAAAAAATAAAATGCAGGTCAAATTTGAACATCCCTCGTATTTCAATATCGAAAGTTTTCGCAATCTCAGCATACATTCCCATATTCGTAATACGAGGGTAGCCTCCACAAACGACCACTAGGTGGTGCTATTGAGATGCGTCATTACTATTTTGTAAAATTTGACATTTGTTATTGTGAAAATAGTGGCAGCTTAGAAATTGACCGAGTGGGTTGTTTAGTCAGCGTTTAAATCTTCTTCTTCTTCTTCTGTATATAGGCCAATGGCCTGTTAATTACCTACAACAGAGTAGGTTCTGTGAGCCCACCCATCCAACTACTGACCAGCGCGGTTGTGCTGGACTACAAATACCGTTTGACCGGCGTCCGCAGCGCTCCGCTACGCACCCAATTAACGTTCAAATAAACAAAATAAAAAAAAATTAAAATTTCACATGAAGGTTTCCGTTGGATGATTTTTTACGATTTCACTAAAGGCCTAACTCAACAACAATGCATAGAATCGCTTCGTTCAACTTTTGGTAATGAATCACCAACCGAAAAGACTGTTTACAATTGGTTTGCAGAATTTCGTCGTGGTCGTGCGTCCGTCGGTGCTGAATTTCGTGAAGGTCGACCAATATCGATTGTTATTCCGAAAAACATCGATGCTGTGCGCAACATGATTGAAGAAGATGTATGTGACTTACAGTGAGATAGAGGCATCCTTAGGCATATCGAAGACTGCAGTACATTCGATTTTGCATGAACATTTACCTGTGAAAAAGATTTGTTCCCGTTGGATTCCGCATAATTTGACCGAAACTCAAAAAAAGGCTCGTGTTAATTGCTGTAAGGAAATGCTTACAAAATTCGACCGAAAAACTGCAAAATCCGTATACAACATCGTAACAGGTGACGAAACTTGGATATATTGGTATGAACCGGAAACTAAGTAACAGTCTATTGTTTGGATGTTCCAAGATGAACCGCGTCCTACAAAAGTTGTTCGTTCACGAAGCACTTCCAAGAAAATGATCGCTAGGTTATTCGGTTATACTGGACATGTCGCAACAATTCCTTTAGAGGATCGAAGAACATTTAACGCTGAATGGTATACAACAATTTGTTTGCCAGAAGCACCGACGAGATCAGGAAAAATAACCGAAACCGCCGCATCATTCTTCATCATGACAATGCCAGCTCTCACACAGCACGTCAAACAATTGACTATTTGAATGAGAAAAACATCGAATTAATGTCTCATTGCCCGTATTCACCTGATTGATGGCCTAACGACTTCTTTGTGCTCCCGAATGTCAAACAAAAAATGCGTGGACAGCGATTTTCATCACCTCAAGAAGCTGCTGAAGCCTTCAAAACCCATGTTTTTGAGATACCAACTTCAGAGTGGAAAAAATGTTTCGAGAATTGTTTTGAACGCGTGTAAAAGTGTATAAATCCTAAAGGCGAATATTTTGAAAAGCAGTAAATCAGTTTGTTCCAAAAAATTTTTTTCTTTCCTAGTTTTTGTAAAAGCTTAAAAGGCTGTCCCTTTATATTACTATGGATTAAAATTTATGGAAAATTGTCAACAATGCTGTGTGTAGATGTAGATTCCGAATTCGTTATAAACAAGTAGTAGTATTGACATATTGCAGCGTTATAGGTCATCCCTACAAATATATGTTTGGAAATATATCCATAAAACTTTTTGAAATAATAATAGACGTTACTAAACGTGTAAGAAAATTAATAGAACAATTTTTCGAAACATCAGAAAACCTGTACTGTTTGTTCTGTCTGTTGTTTTTTACTTAATTTAGACTTAAAATTAACTCATAATTCTCGTCAGCACTAAATGATTAACATGCAATATAGTTTCAACAAATTGCGAGGTATGAACTGAATAATTACTAACTTGCTTAATGTTATTGTCAAGAATATAATTTTAATTTTGCTGTCCCACTTGCCCAAAGAAAACGTTTCACTCGGGCGACATTTTTCAGCAAAAGCTTAGCAAAATAGTGCACAGGATTTTCTTAATTTGCTACACACACAAACAATTATTAATTAAGGAAATACAAAATAATGAAGCAATGCGTAAATAAACAACTTCTGGGAAAGTCTTTCATTGTCTTTTCACGTTTTTCCTATAAAAATAAATTATATTGCAACTTTCTTTTTGGGTTTACTGTAGATTATTATCAAATAAGCTATGTTTGTCTTATAGGTTGCTGAAAGAAAACCATTAGTTTGTTTAATTAAAAAATTCAAAGAATATGTTTGTTACGATTCGTTAAGCTTAGTAAGTGAGGAATCTAAATCTAGGTAATTTGGTTAATCTTAAAACAAGCTCAGAACAATAAGGTTTTTAAAATAGTACATAAAACGCGAAACGTATCGATAGTTTCCACTTGTTTGCGTAACGACAACGTCGACTGCAGTTCATTATAAGCATTTTTACTAAGACAGTTTGTTCAGGACGCCAAGCATAAACAATACAAACAGACCTAACAATGGAATGGGGTGAAAGAGATGTTCAGTGAATTTCTATCGTAACGTCACCAACTATAAATGGAATTATGAAAGTTCGACATCACATTTCTTTACCGTCACTAGCTCCAGGAACATGGGTCCTAAAGTGCTTCTAGTGTTCTTCGTTGCAAGCGCTTATATTAACTTTGTGTTTAGTGCAATTGCTACTGAAGATGAGAGAAATACCATTTCAAGGTAAACCAAAATCAAGAAATAATATCGCAATGTAATTTCGTTGACTTTAGGGGCTTCGATCCGAAGAGCATGTTGAGCTCTTTAGCTGGGAGTTTGATGTCCCGAGGTTTCGCTGGAATCACCGGCACCAATAGTGCTGCTGCTGGATCTCAAGTTGTCTCTTTGAATCTGACAAATCTTGTAGTTCTTGTGCTTCTAAAAGCCCTCATATTCGCCGCGGGGTCACTTGGTGCAGGTACATGGAAGGGAGGTTTTGGAAGAAGCAGCGATGGTGAGGAGCAACTCGTTACAGATGAAGAAGTACTCCTGTTCTTGAGTTATCTCACAGGTAATAAAATTATTTAATGCTAAAGATGCTAAAGGGGCTAAAGGGGCTACAGAAATAGATTTAATTTTTTGAAACGTGGATGCTATTTGCATTTAAATATGGGGCTAAGGTTAGTTGCCAATTTTGGGCTTCTTAGCCTCACCACATTCTTCAATGGACAGCTACAAACGGCAACTGTCAATCTATTGCTTTGTTTAAGGTTAATAAAAAATAAGCACATCAAATAATCTCTGTATTTTAATGGTATCGGTTTCATAGCGGAGCGCTGCCGACAAATGGTATTTGTAGAACAGTCCGTACCCGGATGGGTGAATCAATATAATAGCATATGCAACTGGTCGTGCTTCGGAGGGAACATAAAGACGTCGGTTTCGGTTGTCATACGAACATCTTTGACAACGGTAAACCATGTAGTGGTAGTTGTGTACTCTTTTCGACGGGACTTGCCTCCTGCCCATCATACGTGCAAAGAAGGTTCACAGAATCTAATCCTTGTAGATAATTAACGAGTGTTTGCCTATATACTTAAGAAGAAAAAAGTATTAATGATAGTATATTTATATGAACACTCTAGTCTTCCCTGGTATCATAATAAATAATTATAAAGTAATTTTTAGAAAAATGGGTATACATCATTTCTAAACATTTATTTCAAGATTTAAAAAATCTTCTTAAATAATGTCGCTCGGCAAAAGCGTAGAGGCGAGCAGAATAATTAAAACAGCCGTATCACATTGAAATTTTAAAATAGCAAATAGCTTTTTCAGAAAAGCCTGTAACTAATTTTCTCAATAATTTTTATATAGACTTTGCTTACAACGAACCCAAAGGACCCCAGAAATCGATTTGTTCGTTTTAGGCCTGTATGACGCGGCGCAGAATTTTTTACAAAATTTTATTCCAAATTTCGTCAAAGCGTTTGTACAAAATTCTGTGCCGTGTCATACAGCAAAATTTTGTACAAAATTCTGTAGCTCGTTCTCTAAAGTCTATAGAATTTTATTCAGACACAACACCAAATCCATGCGCAAACGAGCACCTTCTAGTGTTCATCAATGATCACAGAGGGCAAAGACGTAAATGTTTACCACGTGTACCACCTAAAATCTCTTAACGCTAGTCATTATACACAAACTTAATATAACTTATAAACAAAAAAATCATCCCGAAAACGCAAAAATAATGCAAGCCATGAAACGGTAAACAACATTCGAAGTTATGTAAACAAAAGTAAACAATTATTATTAAACCTTGACAGATTTGTACCTTATCTACAGTAACACGATTATTTTGACAGTTTTCTCACAGATGGCAATGTAATTTGCACGTATTTGCGCACGCTCACAGACAGAATTTTCTACAAAATTTTGTACAAATTTCTGTTTCGTGTATTACGTGTTTTGCAGAATTTTATACAAAATTTTTAACAAAATTTTGTGCCGTATCATACAAGCCTTAAACAATAATACCGAAAAAAGATTTAAACTAATGGACCGTATTTCGGAACTTCTATTTAGGATCGCTATAACCGATAGTTCCCTATAAGCGGGTTCTACTGTATTGGATTAATAAATGTTTCTATAAAATTTATTTGGCATCAAAGTGTACCTATATAAAATTTTACTGCAAACGGCTAGCCGTTTTCGACTAACGTGGCATTGAATTTAAAATTTTGAGGAGGAATGTCACCTATCAATAAGAAACATTCCAGGTCTTGCTAAACTTTACCAGGTTACAAATTAATTATTAGAAATTTTAGAAAAATAGTATTTTAACGATTTTGGAGCATTGTGAGTTATTAATAATTTTTAAATACTTATTGTGGACACCTAGATGATTATGGTCTATTAAATGAGTTAAAATTTATGGAATTTTGACTGTTACTTCTTGCATAAATGGTAGTTAACGTCGAAATTTTCAAAACATTGTAATAAACTAATTTTGAAATTATCAAATTCGACAAAATGGTTTACGTTAGGGCTGCATGTAAGACATTCCACTGCAAATATTGTTTACATTGTCTCTTCCACTTGAACTGTAAGTCCGCCATATTATTTTGTTTACTCAAAATACGCAAAGCACGTCCAGTTATAGCTTACTTAGGTTAGGGAGAGATGTTCTTGGCTTAGAAGTTTACCTAAAACTGTAGGACCTTTTTGGCTGTATTTTTTACGAACGAATCAAACAGACGGTACAAAAGACCTTACCCAACGAATAATATTGAAATACAGAGGATATCCCCAAAAATTTACAAGAAAGCGAGAGGCTCTTACTTATTTCATTTTTCTTTCTTAATTATTGCTACTTTTTTTGTTGGGAGGGTGGATGCCAAAGATGCGAATAATTTATTGACACAGGAAAGAATTTGTGCGAAGAATGTTTATCTTCTAGCATACAATTTTCCTGTATATAATTAAAACCTATAAACCCTAAAATCCTCACGCAGACATTTTAAATAACACATTGGAAAAATTAGTCATTACAAAGATGTTTTTCTGCTTGGAAATAGAGAACTTTTCGGTTTACTTGTCTTAACGTTCGACGAATAGCACCGGAGGAAAATCAGAATAATTTTACACACATTTCCTTTATTAATTATTACTAATGCTATTTGGTCTGCAGAAAGCATGGAGAAAATGCGATTAATTTAATGAGACATTTGGGAATCTATCAGAAGGGCCTTCTTCAAATGATCGAAGAATATTAATTACATTTCCACATTTTTTAAGGATATTTGTGTATCAATGATCATTATCCAAAACTAATCACGAGGGGTATTTTTAAATTTTTTTTAATTACAAGAAAAATACTGTAAATATCATTAAAATATATTTTTATTCATATTCTACATACTTTTATCTACTTTTCTACATAATTTCCATTGTTGTTCAAACATTTGTCATACCGCTCAACAAGTTTTTGAATTCCGACGTCAAAGAAATCGGCCGCCTGTGAAGGAGCCCAATCCATGACTGCAGTTTTCACTTCTTCGTCGTCGTTGAACCGTTGACCACCAACGAACTCCTTTAAGTACCGAAACAAGTGAGAATCACTGGGTGCAAGGTCTGGACTGTAAGGTGGATGATCCAGTTCTTCCCATCCAAAAGACCTGATTAGATGTTGTGTTGGTGCATGTGGCCATTCATTGTCATGGGGCAACATCACACCGGAAGACAGTAGGCCACGCCACTTGTTTTGTATGACACGCCGGAGTTTTTTCAAGGTCACACAATACGCATCAGAATTGATTGTTGTGCCTCTCGGCCTAGAATCCACTAACAAAATCCCTTTCCTGTCCCAAAAGACAGTTGCCATGATCTTTCGTGCTGAAATTGTCTGTTTGGCCTTCACTCTGGTGGGCGACGATGTGTGTCGCCATTCCATTGACTGTTGCTTGGACTGACGAGTCATGTGAGACACCCAAGTCTCATCTCCTGTAAAGATGTGGTCCAATAATTCATCTGTTTCCTGATTGTATCGAGTCAAAAACAATGAAGCACAGCCTAATCTTTTTGTCAGAAAGCAGTCTTGGAATCCACCGAGAATTTTCGATAACTTAGTTTCTCCGAAACAATGGTGTACAAAACTGATCTTGAAACCTGTGGCAATTCAATTGATAACTTTGAAATCGTGAATCGTCGGTCCTCTCGAATTTTGTTATCCACATCACGAACGAAATCTTCTGAAATCATAGAAGGTCGGCCAGGGCGTGGCTCATCATGCACATTAATCCGCCCGTCCTTGAACGTTCTTACCCACTTTCGAAGTTTACTGTCACTCATAGCATTATCACCGTAAACTTCATAAATCTGACGGTGAATTTCCGCTGCTGCCAAGTTTCTTGCATACCTCGACGTTACTCAGATTCTCCAGATGCTTACCTATCATGAAATCTTGTCTCTTCAGTAGGTCCACTCAAGAATCGAATTACTGATCGTATCTGATAGTCGGGGGGCGACTTAATTTTATTAAACATTATAAACTTCTACAGCTCAGCACACAGACAGACGATACGGCTGCAAATGGCGTCTAAACGCGCCCATAGCATGCTGGGAGCAGACGCGCAAGCGTACTGCGGCGATCGCGCGTCATTCTCACTCTCTTTCACAAACGGACCTTATTTAAAAAATACCCCTCGTATGTTGAAAATAATATTTTCTTTTGAATGCCTAATATGTAAAAGCGATACAGTGGCAGGCTGTAAACAATTTGGGCATATAAAACAAGATTGCTGATTCTCAGCGAGATATTTGCATTTGAAAAATCATTACCAACGGTTAAATGAGACATTTCAAACGCAAATATCTCGCTTATGATTAACTTTAGGTCCACCGTTCTACTAAACTGTTTAATAAAAAAGATCATACAATAACATTATCTTGAAAATACAGGGTATTCCATTAAAAGATGTTGATTAAACTGGAAGTTGTTCAGCTTGTTTTATTTTTCCCAAGTATTCGTTGTCCAACATTGTTTTTCTACAGCCAATAATAAGTAAATATTTTAATTAGCCCTTAACTTAAATAAAAATACTGAGAGCACAGAACTGCAAATCCAGCAAGCAAAATACCACCCATAATTTAATGAACGAAACGGAAATTCAGTCAGGGGATATTTTATTCTAATTTTGCCAAAAGTTTTAGGAACCTTGATATTTAAACCATAAAATTATTCAAAGTTGTATAGAAACACGATCAATGGTTCTAAAATCTGTTTGGTAACGCCTCTTTCGATTAACAGCATGTTTGTGAGTTTAGTGACCCCGGTTCAATTCCAGAGAAACATGGATTAGGCACATCAATGTAAAGCTATATGTCCCTCCTGTCTAGGCAACTGTTCCTATTCATATTTCAAACAGAAATAGATAGAAACACATCTTGTCTTAGTAATTAAAATTAGAAAATTATAAGTAAAACACAGTTTACTTACTGAAGAATTCAATTCATTCGAAAATCTTAACGAATTTTTAGATATATTTATATTTTTCGGGATTAGTAGTTGTTTTTAAGTAAGTGTACTTTTAATGGACATGGTGAAAAATTAATAAACTTAAGGGAATACTTAAGATTTTGAAAAGCATTTTACTTGGGATTTCACTTAAGCGACTACGGTTCGAATACCGGGAATCGGAGTAAATTAGAATAAAGTTGTCCCAATACTTCACTTACAATTTCCTCCTAGTTAAAACACTCAACTAAATTAGAAAACTGAAAAGAATAGCCAGTCGATTGGTTCAAAAATTTACAAAAAATAATAATAAATTTGTAGTAGCGAGGCTCTCTGAGATTTAATACTAACGCCTTATTGTTAACATGAATCTTAATATTTCCTTATATCTGGAAACATCCAGATTAGTATTTGCAATCCCCTTCTTTGGTCGTTTTAACTGCATGCCTCTATAAAGCATAAAATAGATTTTATAATTACAATTTAACAATACTTCTAGCTAAACTAAATTCATACATTGGTGCATTATGTAAATGATTTCTAATCAAGTCTGTTCAAATATCTTTTTCTGCTCTAGGAGCGCCTGGTTCCAATGGGTGCTTACAGAGCGTTGCATGTCAACAACCCACGCAAGCAAGGAAATATGCGGCAGCAGGCGACATGCTCCTAAAAACAGCGAAAACGTTGTCCCTTGAACCGGACGCCAACTACGAAAACGTCCTTCAAGAGCTCCAGGAAGCTGCGAACTGGGGAACCGCTGGAGGGGACTGCAACAGATTTACATGTGGAGCCGAGGAAGAAAAACCACCCAAAAATTAAGATATTGTAGACATATTTATTCAACATTAAACTTGTTATTGTTTTTAATAAATAGAAGTGTTCATGGTAAAGCACTTATTTCGGGGTTCCCGTTTTTAAGCATCTGTCCTTGGAGGTCCTTTTTCCTCCCCGCAACATATTCTGGGTAGCTCAGAAATCCGTCGTGGTCGGCGTCATCTTCTGCCAACACTCGATCTATTAACTCTAAAAAGTCCAAACATTAGTTGATTCGTAACAATTTTGGAAAATGGATCCTACCAACATAGTACGGAAAGTCTTCATCTTGGTCCATCATTTCCCCTTTTGCATATTCGAAATTATGCGACGTGTGATGTATAGCTTGTAAAATCTCTAAACCGTCTAGCATGGAATTTTTATCACTATCATGAACTTGGAAATAGTAAAATTCTAACTCCTCCTCGGACATCTTGGATAAATCCGATTCATCCATTATTTCTTCCAAATGTTCCTGAAGCAGAAATTATTTTTAAATCCTATTTACTATGACAAGATTTTTACCTGTATGTGGGATGCATCATGAAGCAGTTGTTCATCCTGCGTTAATTTTTCCGGTTTCGAGTATTTGGTAGGCCTGTAGTGCACATGGTGTTTTACCACAGATTCTCCACGTGGGTGGTGAGGTCCACGCGACGCTTCGACAGCTACAGAAACTGCCCAAAAAACGGCGAAGTGGATCATTGTGATTGTTACTTTGGCTTCTCTTCCATTTTAGATCTATGTATAACTGACAAAATATACTATTATTAGATGGCTTAAAACAATTTAAATTAACGTTTCTTTAGTTTTCACACCTTAAAGACCGGTGTCCGCAACTATATATAGGTAACATTAAGCAGTTGCTGTAAGTTAAGCTCTAACACTAATTAACATACAAATAATAGGAACGAAACGGGATGGTACGTTTGACAATTAATAATAGTGGCACTTGCTATCAATGCCTTTGATGTTTCCGTGACAAGTTGTTTCTGCGCATGGCACCATACGGTAAAAATCTCTATGTTACATAGCAACTGATGAAAGCTGTCAAGCAACTGTAAACACAGAACATAACCTGTTATGTTGCCGTGACGCATGAGCACAGACGGTTTAATCTGGTATGTCCATTTGTTCAAAGCTTCGCGCTTCAAAACCAATATATTTGTGTGTTTGTGTATTGTGTATTGTGACTGAGCGAGATCTAGGACGCTGTTTTCCGAGCATTTCTTTGCACTCAGGACATTGGCCCATTGTAACTATGAATTTTGCCTATTTAGTGTAGTTCCAACCATGTAGTGATATTTAACGCGTCATACATTGCAATGGCACGGGGTCTACCTGCGGAATGCCAACTTTCAGAATATTCCATGCCAGAAAAATCTCACCCAGGATGGAACTTGCATCCCTAGGATCTACAGACAAGTGCGCTAACCACTAGACAATAGACCTCGGCACCTAGTACATTTTTCTATTTCGGTTTTATAAAGCCGTTCTAAGCGCACTGTTTTAGCTTAAAAACAGTACGTTAAGGAGGCCTATAATCGTACTGTTTTTAGTTTGTTTTTTTACGATGTTGGTAGTTCGATTTGAATTTGAAAGTTTGAAATGTCAGTTTCAGCCACCTGTCAGTGCTGCCATATATGTTTATAAAAACTCCCTAGTAATTGATTTGACGTAAAATTTTCTACATAAATTTATTTAAAATACTCTTAAACTTCCTCAATGGAAAAAATAGTATAAAGAACACGTTTCATAAGAC
>JABXWE010001108.1:0-47676 GCA_014611495.1 Limonius californicus
TATCTTAAAATCTGAATTTATTGACTAAATATCAAGCTTAATTGAACAACGTTACTTGGATTTCCAACAAAACATTTTACCATGGTTGTTGGAAGATGTAATCCTCAATGCACGAGAAAAACTTTGGTATCAATATGATGAATGTCCTGTTCACTAGAATAGGTTTGGAATAAAGTGCTTAAATACTGTTTTTAGAGGAAATTATATTGGAAGAGGAGCTATGCATGCATCCATTGCCACCAAGAAGTTGAGATATCATTCCACTAAACTTTTCTCTTTGTGGTGCAATTAAAGGTATAGTATACAGAATTTCAGTAGTGATCGAGGAGTCTACATCATTTACCACTGATAAGTTTGCTCACAACCGAATATCGTTGCTAAAACGAACTGGAAAATGTCTGGAAGTGGCCGAAGTGGCTGTTGCACAATTATTACTAAATTAAATATAACTCCGCCTGCGGTAACCACTGGGTGGATTGAGTAGCCCAGCGGCCCGTTGCCGGTCCCAAGCCCGGGTAAAGGAGGAGGGTTGGTAGGTCAGGTTAGCTCCCTACCTACCGTAAAAACAAAGATATTGCTCACAGAACCACGAATGGCCTCGGAAATGGACAGACTAATAAGATGACGACCTGGCAAAGAAATAGGCAACGAGATAGATTTAAACAGTATAAGAAGAAGAACTCACTTAGATTGGGGGCATGGAACATTCAACATAACATTGACGACATTGACTATATGAATGAAAAAATATTGAGAATTACTTTAAAAATAAACGAGAAATATATCCACATACTGAGCGTGTATGCTCCCGATACTAACAAGCCAAGGGAAGAAAGAAGACATTTTTATGAAGATCTACAAAGTCAACTAGATAAAATACCTATGAACCATTATATTTTAATCATGGGTGATCTAAATGCAAGAATAGGAAATGACACCATCCCAGGAATTAAACAACACTTTAATGAAAATGTACAAAATGACAATGGAGATTTACTAATCGATTTCTGTGCTCAAAACTATCTTAGAATAAATAATACTTTCTTTGACCACAAATGGCAGTATAAGTACACCTGGAGTAACACCAGAGGCCAATAGTCAGTAATCGATTATGCCATAACTAATAGACAATTTACACCTAGTCAAATTTTGGATGTTCGAACTTTAAATTCTGCCAGTATCGGAAGTGATCATGATCTATTACTATGTAAAATAAGAATACAGTATCACATACACAAAATAAAATCAACAGCAAAAATTGAAAAACTGAATATAGAATCATTGGAAGATGAAACGGTGCAAAATTTGTATAGCAATCGTTTAAAACAGAAAATTAGAGAAAATCCCGTAAGTGAAAATGCCAATGAAAACGAAGCATGGAAAACTTAAAAAAATAACATTCTTCGGGCAGCGGAAGAAGCAGTTGGAAAAAGAAAAGTAAGTACGACCGCATCAAGGAATGGTAAAGCATGGTTCACGGAAGAAGTGAAAGAAATAGTCGAAAGGAAAAGAAAATATGAAATACAAAAATACAAAAAGACCAGAAGATAGAGAAATGTACATAGAGGAAAGAAATTTAGCTAACAGAAAAATAAAGAAAATAAAAGAAAATTATTTTTGGGAAGCATTCACTAAAGGTATGGAGCGAGATATGTTTGGCTCACAGAAAAAAGTATGGAAGATGCTCAGGAACAGAAAATCTGAAATTAGTGATATGATAAGAATTAACAAAATTGATAAAAATCAATGGAAAGAATATTTTCAACGATTATTCAAGGAAAGAAACACGCGGTCCTAATCGCAGACACAGAAAATAAATTACAGTACATGCTCCATCAATTTGTTACAGTAGCAAAAGCCTATAACATGACGTTGTCAATAGAAAAAACTAAATCTTTGACAATATCAAAGGAACCCATACGATGCAAGTTAGAGATAGAGAGGAGGATGATAGAACAAGTCATGTCTTTTAAATATCTAGGAGTTCTTATTACCAGTTATCGAAATATGAACCAAGAGGTAAAACAACATGTGATGCAAGGTTCAAGAATTTCTGGTTGTTTACGAGATGTCACGTGGAGAAACAAACATATGTCAATAGAAAGCAAGGTAAAAATATATAAATCAACAGTTAGACCCATAATGACTTACGGAGCCGAAACCCGCGCCGAGACCTCTAAAACCAAGCAACTTCTCAGGACAGCCGAAATGAGTACTTTAAGGACAATCATCGGAAAAACAAGGTTAGACCATATATTCAATGAAGATGTGAGACAGCAATGCAACATATCTGCCATAGTGAAATTTACAAAACATCGAAGAAAAGAATGGAATAGACACGTCGGAAGAGCTGAAAACAACAGATTAGTCAAAATAGCACGTGACCTAAAACCAGCTGGAAAGCGTAACCCGGGGCGACCTCCAAAGAGATGGAAAGAAAGTTGGATCTCATCGTCCGGAGAAGCAACTTAGAAAACGTGAAGAATCACAACCTAAAAAGCCTAATTAAAGACGAAGAATAAGAAGAAGAAGAAGAATATAACTTAGCTATTTTTTGTTGTTTTTCACTTGTTTAGTTTTTGGTATAGTACGGTTGCATTAGTAAGTGATTTTTTTGTTAAATACTAATATAGTTAATACTATTAAGATTGTTAATTACTATAGTAAGAGATCAACTAGATAGAATGTAATTATGACCCATTGATATACTATAAAAGATTCTATAATCCCAGTTGCTGTGACACAAGTATGTTGAATTTCATCAAGAAATTTTAGAAGGAATTATCTTCGCTGGCCTACTCTGTATGAAAATGCATGCTGTATAAAGTTGTGAATTTGGTTTTCTTCCCGATCAAAACAAAATATTAGTTTTAGACAGCTGCATACAAAGGAATAGTACATGTAAATATGCATTTTTAGATTACACGTATTAATTAAATTCGAAATACCTTTGCTACATTATCATCCAACGAAGACTTACGTTAAATGGGCAATAAAATCTGCCATTGATTAGTGTTAAACGAGCAGTACTCGAACATCGCGTAACTGCCACAATTAGCTATAATTTTAAAGGAAAAATGCATAATGCATTCTGGTTTTAGCGCGCCCGGAAAATCACATACAGTTCACGGTGGTGTGCCGCAAGCCCGATCGGGTTTATATGTAAATTGATTTAGCCGACGAAGAGTAAATTATGAAGCTATGGTAATTTAATTTTCGAGGGTTTGCGTTAGAGTACTGTACGGTCCAGTATACGCGTATTTTTCAGGCGCGAGAACTTGCACTTCCCTATCTGCTAAAAATTTCAGTTCGCAATGATTTAACTTCAACTTCTGCAAGACAGTAACCTCAAAATATTTCTAAACTGGGGAAATTGATTTCTGATCTGATGAATATTTTCAACGTTTGGGGACGCATTACAGCAAATGTTGGTTTTCTTGGGATTAATTAATAGCATTGTTCGGGGTATTACTATTTAATGAAACCTGTATAAAGTGGGCTTACTCAAATGGAAAATCTAAGTGTGACATTAAAATTATAGCGGAACAATATCTTTCCACGCCAGAATCAAAAACGGACACATTACATATTTCTGAGAAGCAGGGGCTTAGCTGAGTGATGTGATGTGATGGAGGGGGGGTTGTGCCCTCTTATCTGTATTTTCGATCATAACAATTACTTTATTCAATATTTCATATGAAGAAAAATAATTCATAGTATTTTAAAAATTCAAAACTTTGCAAGCTAGAGGTAGATAATAACTTTTCTTTTATCCTACGGCATGCTTCTCTAGAATCGCATTGTATTTACTATTTTAAATGTTTAGAGCTAAGGGATATAACTTAGACATTTTAGTTGATTTTTCTTTTTATATTTTATTAATTCAAAATAGAAGGAGAATAAAGGGATTTAGAAACAGAGCATGAAACAACGAAACAAACAAAGGAATATTATTATTTAGAAGCCAATATAAGAGCTGGTGAGAAAGGAAGAACTGGATACCTTACATAGATACTACGAAAGGTATTCAATAGGGAAAAGAATCACTAGAGCACCACATCCTGTACTATGGAACAGCAAATAAAGTTATATATATATATATATATATATATATATATATAAGACAATACTCGTAAGTTGCATGACTTATGGATTTGAAATATGGGTATCAACTAAAATATTAACGAAGAAGAAAAGTTCCGATGTCAGTAACCTACATAGAAAAAGAAATGAGGAAAGTAGAAGCAATATGGAAGTACAGGGGAGAATTACTGACGGAATACATTACAAACAGTGAACATGGTATGGTCACCTACAAAGGTAGCGGAAGATTGTCTCTCATTAAAAGTATGGAAATGGGTGCCATACGAAGGAAAAAGAAGAGGAAGACCTTATAAAAATAGCTCCGCTGACATCAAAATTAAAAAGGGACAAAGAAATCTACACGAATATGACTAGGAAGGCTGAGATGAAAATTCAATATTCGTGACCATATAGAACAGTGGATACAATTGTGAGCTCCGATGATAGATGTTCCTAGTTCGATTGCCAGGAAGCACCGTAATATGTAGGTGGTTTTTTCAAATACAGTTTTTGTCTCTAAGTCTACTCAACCCTAAATTAGTATCTGGGGTAACACACTAAGGTGGTAATACGTGGCCGAAGCGTAGGGCTAGCCACACGACGGTTCTTGTAATAATTCCCAGTCCTAATAGAAGCAGTAGCTGCACATTCTCCTATCCTAAGGCGTCGTGGCGCTATAAACGATATTATTACTATATTATAATTCAATACTTTGATATATGATATTTATTAAATTTTGATCATTGTTGTAAAATAACTAATGATTCTTAAGTAATTGCATTTATTTATTATTAGTATAAAGGTGTGTACAAGCAATGATAGAAAATATAAACAAACAAAATGTAAAAAATGTAGGTACTCCCAGAATATTTAGTGTTTTCTGTAATGGTAAGAGGCATGTTTTAGTAGAGGAATAGACTTTAGATATTTTCGTTTGCTCTACTGACTTTTTATGTAAATACTGTAAATTCCATATTTTGAACTGTTAAAACTGTGATCTACATTATAACTAAAAGAAAACATTAAACACTGGCTTGCTTTTATTCATTAGAAATCAGGTGTGGAATTCTAAACTAGCAAGCAATGATAGAAAGCATATAAAGAAATATACAAAACATATTTTTACTATCTTTGGCGTTTTCTATAAACTTAAATATTTGCATTTGATTACTCAGATATTGATCAAAACAATTATCTGTATAATTGAACTGATGTTTTTAAAATTTGTTGTTAATTCTTGTAGACCTAATTAAATATTAGAATTCATTTGAACGTTATACATACAGGAATATAATCTAGATTCTTGTACTTGTTCTCAATTATATATTTAGCAATTTTGTAGGGTGTTGATGTGACGTACCGCCTTTGTAGTTCAATATTATTATTCTGTAGGTAAGGTATATACAAAGTGAATTTAAAAAGTCAATTGCAGTAGCCTATGGATTGTCCCGTCTATATTAAGCTTTAGAATCTGACAATATGAAAATTGTAACAGAAAGACAGAAATCTTGACGAAAAACCTGTAATTTACTTACCTTAATAAATTACAAATCAGTTGCAATTAAATACTTGTTGATTTTCACATTTTGTTGGGCCAAAATTTTTAACTACCTGAACTGTCACACAGTTTGACATACAGGTAAATGTCATTCAAAGCTCATTACAGCTGACTGCAGACGGAATAGCTTTTTTTCTAGGCTTGCTGCAATTGACTTTTTAAAAAATCACTTTGTACGTAGACAGGTTTGATGAAAATGCGTATTACTGTATTATGTAAGATGTTATGATTAGACAGTGTAAGAGGAAAGCTGTCGATCTGAATAAAGTGCTGTGTGCACGTAATAGAAAAATGAATTATAAGCTTAGCAATTGTGCCAAGAGGTTCTTCCTTTTGCTTGTTCTTCTTCTTCTTTACAGCGTTTTACATCCACTTTCGGATATACGCCTCTTCTAAATCGTGTCACTATCGATGTCGGTTTTGTTCTAATTGCATCCAATTTTCTGCTGCTCCACTAGCTACATGTCCTGCAAACTTCCATTTTAGCTTCGCTGTCTTTTCCACTACATCAGCTACTTTGATCCTTTGCGCTGTTCATTAGTTCGTTTTTCTGACTTTTAACGAGATTCTTAGCATTGACCTTTCCATAGCTAATTGCTTTGTTCTCAAGATATTCATGTTCTTTTTGGCTATGACCCAGTTCTATGCACCGTATGTTATAACTGGCATAACACAGGAATCAAACACGTTAGCTTTGCATTGGGATGTTTTTATTTTTTTAAATGAAACTTAGTATGCTTTAAGCCGTCCATAATAGTTTCGTTCTTCTATTAATTTCTTCTGTTTGGTTTTATGAACTTCTGTACTAGATGTAGAATATTCTTTGATATAATCTACTTCTTTACCATTTTCTGGCATGATATCGTCCCCATTATACATAACTTTTGTTATATTTTCATTTACCTTTGAACCATCTTTGTTTAAAGCGATGTTCAATTCTTTTAACATTTCCCTCAGTTCTTCGAAGCTAGATGTTGTTAGTACTACGTCATCTGCATAATTTAGATGTGAGAGGTATTTTCCATTTCTATTGATTCCCTTGTTCGACCCGTGCAATCGTTTAAAGATGTCCTCCACAGAACAAATTGGGTGATAGCGTGTTTCTACGCTTGACTCGCCTGTTTAGTACTGCTGATATTGCTTTTCCTTTGTTCATTTAATTGGTATGTTGCACTTACTTGGGTCACCCTGTCGGTGATTATTTGTAAGCATCAGTTATTAATTCTGTATATACGCATAGCACCTCTCTAAAATTCTGGTGGAGGACAGGTCTAAGAGTGTCTCCATTCTCTTTCACCTCCTAATACCGATAGTTGTGTGCTCTTAATTTATTAAGAAGTCTGCGTGTCGCTGCTGACTGGCTCCAGTAAGTACACTTTTTCTACAGCGTCTACAAGTCAATTAATGTTTGTGAAAACGTTTTACTTATATTACCTGGTCCACCTACACGTGCGGTCATACGTGATGAGCTACACAGTAGAGGCGTATCCCTTTTAAAATAGTGAAGGACACATAATGTTGCCCTATAAACGTGTAAGCCATTTCTGATTTAGTTGTGCTAGTAGTTTAAGCCAGGCGTTAATACGAGACTTGTTCAAGGGAAGCCTATTTTGGATCAACTTAGCCTTGAAAACAAATGCAATACTTCAAATGTTAGTAGTGTTTGTAAGCAACTCATTAATAAGTTTCTAGCATTTGAATTCGATTCTAACTTTTAAAACGTAGATTTTGAAATGGCGTTTATATGAAAATGCATATATTGCGTACCCAACTGTGAAGGAACGTTGCCGAAATTTAAGAATGGAAAAGAGGGAACTAGAGATGAGCCGCGACCAGGTGCACAATGCACTGCATTCACAGGAAACAATATGGCATGTGTGGAAGGCTTTATTAGAGAAAATCGTGGAAATTCAATAAGAGAAATTTCAGAAATTGTTGGTATGATTGTAGGATCTGTCCATAGTATTGTTCGTAATCTGGGTTAGAGCAAAGTTTGTTCGCAATGGATTCCTGGTCTCTTGCCTAATGAACAAAAATGCTTGCGAATGGCCTTATCTCTGCAACACCTCATAGACTATAGGCAAAATGCTGATGAAGTTCTTCTGTCGATAGTTACTCGTTACGAAACTTGATAGCATTACTACGAGCCGTTCAGGAAGTTATCGTCGATGCAGTGGAAACATTCAAGTTCACCGCCACCGAAGAAATTTAAAGCACAAACTTCTGCAGGCAAGGTGATGTTAAAGGAAAACCCCTCAGGAAAACTTTCCCGTGGCGTCATTATGCTGCACGACAATGCTAGGCCTCATGTTGCTAATGTGGTAAAAGAAAATCTTCAACGAAAGAAACGTAGGGTTTTAGAGCATCCACCCTACGCCCGGATCTATTGCCTTGTGATTTCCATATATTTGTACAGCCGAAAAAGGCGTTAAAAGGTCGGCATTTTGAGTCGGACGCAGAAGTGCAGATAGCTGTGGAAGACTTCTTCAATCAGCAGCCACAAGAATTCTATGAGCAGGGTATATGTCAGTTGATAAAACAATGTGATACGTGCCTTAACTGTGACTGTAATTATTTGTAATTATATTGTTGAATAATTTTTTTATAAAGCAGAGATGGGTTTCAATTGAACATACCTGGTATATAGGAAATTACTGGTGGTTAAAGTGTGTTATGGTTGTTTAGGTAGCGTTTCTAACATACTAGTTATATAAAATTAACGTTACTACAAGTAAAGCACATAATAAACCAAATATATACCATACACCTATTAGGGGTGAATAGATAAAACTTTTAGTGGCTATTTTATTATTTATAAAATGTTACTTGGCAATAAAAATGCTTCAAATGTAAAATATAAAATAAAATCTCTATTAAGTGCTCATGTATACCTATTACATACTGTGTATATATTATATATATAAAAATATATTCAGTCTTGTTACATAACAATTCATCATCATCTTTAACAGTCTTTTTGTCCCACTGTTGGGTATTGGCCTCTTCTCTGCCACGTGTTTCACGTTAGCGCTAAGGTAGAAACATAGGGGAGTTACAGTTTAACGACGAATCCGAATGACCGAAACTCAAGAGACGGTTTTTATCATTGCAGACAGGATTTTTATAAATCTGCATAGTAATGCATAGGTTTCGAACCTAAGCCAGTATCGAAGTTATGCTCAGAACGCGAGCGCTCTATCTGCTGAGCTACCACCACACTCTACAACAACAAATTTATGTTTTGATACAATTACAGAGTGACATAAAACGATTTAAAGTTGGGTAAACCGGAAGTCTATTCCAAACACAAGTTTCACTGCAGTTCGGAGACCAGATCTATCATGGATACATCAGTGCTTCTACAGGAATAATTATTTTACGTAATTAATTCCCCGGTATGATTATTTGCGTTACAAATATGAATTACCGTAGGCTGTGAGCAGTAAACCTTGTATGCCTTAAATATACGGAATTGTTGGCAACGTGTATTATTACTTTATGTAAGACGTTGTGATTAGACAGTGTACGAAGCAAGACCTGCAGTATGCAGTAGAAAAAAATAAGTATGCCTTAAAAGCTGTTGGTATAGCACTTCAGGTTGACGTTTAGTTACCATGGGGTATATATTGGCATATTAAAATAATTATAAAAAGGTGATATCATACAGGTAACAAAAAGAGAATTCAGGAACACCACACACGTAACATAATGGAATTCTGCAATCTCTGTTTCAAATGCAAGAACGTTTTCTAAATAACGTACGTACGTAACACTGCCTTATCAACATTACGTGAATATAGTCGTTGACCAGTATTATACATGTTATATCAAGAAAACTGATATACTACGGTGGTTCGAGAAAGCAGATGACCTTAATTTCAAAATTTAATTACTTGCTACTGTAATGTTGACCTCATTTGCTTACAGCCCTATATACGTATATGTTGCTGTTGCTATACCCAGTAATATAAAAGTACGGTTGATTATAAGATTACGAAACGCTGAAACATTGAACAATCTTGATAAGAGTAATTAATTAATAAACAGGCTACTGCTGATACTAGCACAATGGGCTGACCAACACTTGCAACCATTTCAGAAGTAGGGTAGAAATGCGAATGAAATACTAGATAGTTTTAAAACATGCATTTAAAATGAGAGTCAGAGTTGGACTTGATATTAGAATTATCTTGTACAGAATTTACAAGTTTACATGAGTCTCTATCCATTATGAGTTGTGAGTAGGTCTTAATCAAATCGGAAAAATGTCACTAGTGGTGGTATTACTCATTCTTTATTTTTCCTGTAGATAAGTGTAAGGTGAAGCTTATATAGAAACGCAAGTTCTATGATAAATATTTATATTAATCTTCGTTTTGCGCTGGTGATTTCAGCGAGAAGGGATTAAATCCCTGGTCAAGTTACGAACACAGCATACCAATAGCAGTAATACTGCTCTTACTATTTGTCAACAGATTATTTCTTCTATACCTACGATTTAGTTGTTGTAGCGTCAAGCTTCTTGTTGTTGTGAAATTGTGGTGTATGAAAAATGTCTTGTGAGAAAAGAAGATAAACCGGATAACACTTCTGACAGGTTAACAGCACAGTGTATGAAACGCTGTTACCCTACAGTATCTATGAGTGGTATAACGTATAACAATATTTTCTGGGTCGTAAGATCATTGCTAAGGAAAAATAAAGTATTCATAGCAATTACAATATTGATACTGTTAGTTCCGTTAAGGAAGCGATTTTGGAAATAGTAAAATTAGAATACATTGTTTAGAAAATACGTATTGGAAATATGGACACTATAATTTAAAACATATTCTCCAAAAACATCTGTAGTAGATGCTACCATTATATCAGCAAACGCATCGAATTGCTGTGTAAGCTGGAAGGGAAACATATTCTAGTGTATTCGTAAGTTGCAGTAAAATATAATACTCTATAACCAAAAGTGTTAAGCAATTAACGTGCTGTATAATAGCAACACGAATGGTAAAGCTTATCATACTATTCATAAACAAGTCGAATTGTTTTGAAGTAGTATTTGGTTGTAGCTAGATACTAGATAATTAGGAGAACAAACAGGTTCATACTGTAGAGCGTAATACTCAGACGCGATTCTGACTTTACTTAAAATATTTTTAGTTTTTGTGTAGAATAGATTATTGGATTAATTTTTTATATTTTGTAAGTACCTGTATTTAGCAATAGAACTGTTTTTCTAAACTTTATTATTAAAATGCTACCCTTCTTTTTTAATTATGTTTAAGATTACTGCCTTCCAAAAACTGGGACTTCTTGCAGAACGGTACTTCTACGTGAAATTGAAAAATTAGGACAGTCAGTAAGTCCGAATGTGAATTCTCAGAGGGGTGAAAGTTCACGTGTTCGGTATAAGTGACTAAAAATCTGTACGCTGATAAATTGTTGAATGCAATGAAGTGGTGTTTACCTATATATTTGCAACTTGTAAGGTGGTGTGGATGAGCGTTAAGTTTGTGCTGCAGTAGTTTTTGTAGTTTTTGCTTTTGTTGATGTAGTACTTCTAGCAACTGTAATTACTGTCTTGCTGTGGTATTGTGCTTGGGAGCTTCGCCAATGCTTCTGTTTTAAGCTGCCTAATGCTTGGAGGGTAACTAGCGATCACAATGACATGGTGCACCTATAGCCTGGAGGTAATATTATGTTGCCGATACCCGCTACAGGTTAGGTATCTGACAATATCTACTACAGATTACTACTACAGGTCACTCCATTCCAAACGACGAGAACTACCAGAGACGGTTCTGTTGCGATGCCAAACTACTGGATGCTACGTGAGACTTTACAGGGGACACCCACAACTCCCTGTAAGTAGGAAATGTAGAAGCTGTAATGCTAATCTATTGCTACTTGTTTTCCATGCTTTACTGGTGTGCGCTGAAATGGGGCTTGACCATTTGTGTGTTTATTTTCAGAGTATACCGCGTGCATGCTGGAAGCTGTAAGATCCACAGCTTCCACGAATTTAGCGTTGATGAGAACACATAACCGATTCTGATACCCTATCGGTGAGTGTTGAGATATTGATTTAGGTTAGTTTCCAAAAATTCCTACACATTATCCCGATAAAAAGTCTTTCCTACATTTTGTTATACACCAAACATTTACATTTAACTTCTGTGTAATAAACCACATTGGAGAAAGCATTAACAAAAATCCAGAGTATCTATTAATTATAATTTACCTAATAGCAATGAAATCGCGAGCTTTAGCAAGCACACCAACATATAATACGGCAAAGGACACGCTTGAATCCACCCCCTTTCGACTTTCTCTTAGATTATATCATTCCCAACGTGTTTCAAGTCGTATTTATAGCACGAGGAGAACGAGTTAATACATTAGATCTATTTATGAAAGCTAGAGGGGCTATGGGCCATTCCTTTAGGCCGCCCGTGCCAACCTCTAACCCCTTTGTCATGGAAAACATGTTCACTTTACCGCTCCTTTGATGTTCTAAAGCAGTTGACACTACACTAACGCTAACAAAATATCAACATCGCGATCCTAACGCGAACTTTGAACGAACCGTGTTGTGTTTCTATTTCAGACTCTTTAGCGCCACACATTTTGCTTTAATTAAAAGTGTCAACACCTTGATTCCTTTGTAACGTGATATAAACTAAACAAGCTGTAACCGTTGATTACCTTAAGTCGCCAGTTGGTATTTGTTGGTTGTAACAAACTCTCGGTGGTAATTGGTAATTAGAAGAGTTAGGACGCTCTTATTTAATGTCTTGTTTACCCGGAGCGAATACCAAGAACCTATTGATTCTGTGGCGTGAAGAACGAACAATGCCTGTTATGTTTATTTGTTTTAATCAACGCAATGAAAGGGATACTTATCGTTAAATAAACTTTCTTTACTTATTACAAAACTAACCCAGACAGTATAATTCTGATATTTTTGTTATGTAGTTTTGTTTATATAAAACTAAATTAGAGAAATTCTGCGCATGACAGTTACATTCACTAAATCACAGCTAACAAACAATTTTCAGTATTACATATTTTCGAATTAAATTTTCCACAACAAATGTTTTATTTACGAGGCATGTTATATGACAAATGTTTTAAAAGCATTCATGCTAAATAAATTGAGCAGTAGGGGTTAAATTAAGTTCTTTATGTAGCAAGCCTGTGTTTATGAGAAGAAGGAATTCTATTGTCAGTAGATTTTAGGATCAGGGCTAGATTCTTGTGATCTCTATACATTTAAGCTTCAAATACGTACGTGATCGTAAAATATACACACAAATAATCATTTTCTAACTTGTACCGCGTCACCGATTGTTGTACCACCCGCCAATGAGCAAAACCATGTCTTTGTCAACATCTGAACAGCATTCGTAGAATAGGCGTCCGTGAACACAAAGAAAATTGTAAGTGGCAGGCTCTCCACCGACTGCAAAGCGAGCATACCATTGCCGGACTACCAACTTTTAAACCATTAAATGACTTAAAAGTGTAGGAATAGTATTTTTGGACTAACTATTTTATATTTTGTGTACCCTTGTATTTGTCTTTAAACTATTTTGTCAAACGTTATGGTTAAAATACCAGCCGCTTCATCTAGTAACTTGTATTATCAATATTACAATTTACTTTCGGCTTAGACCGCGTCGTCACTTGGGAACTACATCCAGCATTATCAGGTAAGGCCCGACTTGTAGCTTGTCTGCCTTTACAAGCATTGGCTCTAGAAGTTTGAGCAATATTTGTTCGTAGGCCCTGTCTGTCTAAACAGGGCCATGTGCTTCGATTATTTAAACCTTGGGGCGGACAAGGATTTGTTCTTTATGTATTTTGTTTGCCAGGACAATAATACTTAATCGGCTTATGCCTGTTAGCTGTTTGTGAACCCATACCAACTAACGTTTCGCATGGCATTGCAACTTGCACCTTCAAAGTGAATAGAACACTCAGTGTTCTATTCACAGACAAGCTACACGCCGGTGCTTACCTGCTAATGCTGGGTGTAGTTCCCAAATGACGACGCGGTCTATGCCGAAAGTAAATTGTAATATTGACAGTTCGGGAAACCGCAAAAGCCTCAAAGAATAAACTTGTATTACATTTTTTAAGGACCTGTATTTAAGTTTTTCTAAACATTGTGGTACCTTAATAGCCGTACTGTTAACTTAATTATGTTTGAGTATTGCGAACTCTACCAGGAACTGAGAGCCGCAGTAGACACGTTCTCTTTAGCTAGGATTTAGGAAAAATTACGGTAATCAGTAAGTCAAAGTGTGCATTCTCAAACGGGCACAAAGTTTGCCATAAGTAAATAACGGTATGTGTGTTGCTTAATTTTTGAATACAATGAAGGGCTGTTAATCTATTTATTTGCTACCTGCACGATGGTGTAGATGAGCTTTAGTTATGTAATAGCTGATGTATAAAGTTGTAGAGATTACTTTTGATTTTGTTAACGTGGTACTGTTAGTAATTGTAATTACTGTGTTATTATGCTAGAGGCCTGTGTTACTCTGTTTGGTGACTGGATAATTCGGCAATGATCCTGGGGGTTATGTACCCGCGCAGGATTCCATATGAAGCTGCTTAATGTTTGGCGGGTTGGTGGCTCGTCATGGTAATTCGACAAGGTCTCATACTTGTTGACTGAGTGTGGTTTCTGTGATCTGTGCATTGCATTTTGCAGAGTGGCCTGTGCAGAGCCTGTCTCTCATTCTTTTCCGTCGTCCAGGTACGGCTACTGGTGGAGGTCGTTCGATGATCACAATGACATGGAGGTCCGGTACCCGTTACAGGTTAGATAGAAGAATAAGAAGAAGAAGGAGAACTGCCGACCACTATGATGTTACGTGTGACTCTAGGGGGAGACACACAAGTAGAAATATGCAGTGCTAAGGTAGTCATGTATTGTTGCTTGTGTGTTCCATACTTTGGTGGTCTGAAATGACGTTTGGACCGTTTGTGTGTTTACTTTACGGCTGCACCACGTACATGTCTATAACAGTAAGATCCCGATCTCCCGAAAAATTAGCATGGATGAAAACACATAACCGATTTTGAGGCCCTAGCGATGAGTGTTAAGTTATTTATTAGATACTGTTAGTTTGTATAAATTGCCACAGTCTCTCCCGGCAAGAAAAGACCCTTCCTGCAAAAGGAACGTTGGAGGAAGCCCTGACTCCTAACTGTTGGTAGGTCCTCTCGATTTTTAGGTGTTGGTGAGTTGTCATGAAATTAAAATGGAATTCATACAGTCGGCAATAATAGTTCAGCCCTGATAGCCATGTTTTCGTATTAGTTGTGACAGATAGTTATTATTGCAACTAAATGTAATTTGTTTAGTTAATTAGTTTTGTTACAGTCTGGTTATGTGCTACTTCCTATCACCGTATAAAAATAGTAGACGCTTTCAACGAGCAATCTTAATTATTAATTAAATACATTTTATTCGTTTAATTAGTAAAGTATTATTTATCGTATTTAACATTTATTAGCATGAAAGCTATCGACACCTTCTGACGTTCAAAAGACATGAATTTATAAAAAGTTAATTAGTTCCTCAGCAATCAGAAGAAGCATTTTCTAAGGGTTCGATAAGAATTTTCTGTCTATACGTACGCTATAAGATGTGTACTTACATGAAGTATAAAAATTCAATTGGTTTAGTGTATATATGAACCACATTATTAAATACGAGATGAAAAAATACTTAAATGTCACGCTATAAATCTATATTGGCACAAAACTATATGTCACCGTCCTTCAACCTTTGCGGATGGCGACCCCCGGAGTCGCATAAAGTTCCCGGAGGATTTTGAGTTTTCAGGTCAACCCAACTTTCACATAAATAAGTTTTTATTTTTCGATAACTAGAAGAAATACCGCAATTTAAACGCAGACATTGAAATTGATTTTGGGGTTGAATGGGAAAGGTTCGGCTTTTTCGATCTTATTAGTAAATTTTCGAAAATGTATTACTTTTTACTGCAGTGATAGGTTTTAATTATACACACTAAATGTAGGCACCCTAATTAACATTATATGTACTCGTATTGTTTTACATTGACAAATCATTGCATTCATTTTCCTGTCCCTTCTAGGTTTTAGAGCGGTCTAACTGACCGCCGGAAAGCAAACTACAGTTAATGTAGAAGACAATACATATAATATACGCCAAAGTGAATTTGTAATAGAGCCTTGGTACTGATCTGAATGTAAGAAACTTAGATAAAAAAATTTCATTGGGGTTCTGTGCATTATGTTCTTAGGGGATGATGATTTGTAATAAGGTAGAAGCCTTTCACTAATTTAAGTCCAAATTTAACATAGACGTACGTTTATTCTACCGTATTTTTGTTCTACTTTTACCAATTTTTACCATAGGTTTCTATGACTTTTCGATAATCTTTTCACCTCACTTCAATCTTGGATATGTGATCTACTAGCTAAAAAACACAAGTGAAAAGGTCGATTAAGAAAGAAGCTATGGTGAAAAAATGTGAAATCCCTTAACCATAAACATCACAAGTATCCGTAGTGGGAACATAATAAAATGTATACAGTAATTCCTACCGGTTTTCTAAAACGAAACGTGCGCTATAAAATAATTTTACCATATAAATCACAACCAGAATAAGCTTCGAACATATAGGAAGCTTTTATTTTAGCCACTGTTAGTGAACTACATCAATAATTACTTATATTTGGTGTTGCCGAAGAATTATTTTACTTTCTCTTGCTTAGCCTATAGGATAGGAAGTCTTAAAATAGGCCTTTTCGGCTAGAATGTTCAAATAATTTATATTACATTCTGTAGAACTTTTCTCCATGAAAATTGTTACTTTATATGAATATAATGTGACGAAGCAGTATAACACACAGTTTACAGTAATATAATGCACTAATTGTGACGTTACTGATTACATAATAATAAAGTTCATCAGTATACGAGATGGGAATCTGGTAATTAAATTTGTACAATAATTACTATGGCTTCCTAAAATTACAAAACGTTCCCCATAAAACAAGTAAGCCCCTTAAATCATTATGAAAATAGAATTGGATCAGAAGCTTTTAAAGTAATCAATATATTATTGAGCTGCAGCTGTAATTTTGTTCATGTGGTGTTGTCCACGAATAGTTTTATGGGTTGTTGCTCAATATTTAGGATCGCTAGTTTGAAAATAAGATATCGCCGACTAATACTTCGCTGGGAACATTTCGCCGATAACGTTTCACCGCCAAGCAGTATTCGCTGAAGCACGATTCGCTGCGGCACGATTCACCGCGACACGATTCGCCGCCAAGAATAGAATATTGGATGTTGCAGAAGCCTGAAAGTATTTACGTTTTTTCAGAAATTGATGCTAGCATACCTTTAGATTTCAGCACTATCTCACAATTTTATTTTGAGTAACAGTGAATCACATTTTGCATTTTCCAAAATTCCCTAGACGACTTAGCGATAAGTAAACATTATTTTGCAAACCATACTTGTTTCTCACACATAAAATGAGCGAAATACTTTACCTGGACTCCTTTATACTTCCCATAACAATCTCTATACACTTATACAGGCTAGAATATATTATAAGAACAAGGAAATATCTTTATTTTTGAATTTGCATACTAGAGCCAATGCGATAACCTTAAATTCATAATTCATATTAAAAAATGTACCGAGAAATATGATAAAAAATATATATGCAAATCTATCTGTTTCACTTTGTATTCTGATTTGATAGTTACTGAAATGTAGATGTAGTAAAATGGTAGTTGGTAAAATATGGAGTTTGATCTACCACTACTGTAGATATCATACAGTACATACCGAGTGTATAATTTTTCTACTGTTACTTCCTAAAGCTCGATAGCATAAAATTAAACGCAGGATTACCTAACAGCTTTCTAGGTAGACGAATGAAATTAATTGAGATTATATATTATATTAATATGGACCGTTAAAACATTGTCATATTGTGTATGTACGTTTCGAACAAAAAGTTATAAAATCAGATGTGGTTTTAAACAATCCAAGTTTGTTCTTATTTCCGAACTTGTATCTGCCGCTTATAATAGAACTGTATATAATCGTTTAATTACATTCACCAGAAAACATTTTCAATAATTCTTATAACAACATAGACGTCGAATCGTACCACGACAAACAGTACCTGGCGGCGGATCATGTAGTCGGCGAAGCAGCGGCGAATGGAATATAACCCTATCAAACTGTCTATTGCAGGGCTGTAAATACTCAGCTTGAAAGATTTTATCTCATAGTAGATGTGTATTCTTTTGATAAATAATAATAAGAATTAATGCAAAGAACAATTAATAAAGTTTCATATCATTTTAGTTAAAGAAATGAAAATTTTTTATAATAACAATAAGTTAAATATGGCAACATTATGAAGAAATGGTATTAGAATATTTTGTGTGGGACCTAGATACTTCGCCCAAAGTCCATATCGCCCAACTCTATATGTTGCGCACAACGCCCAAAATTACTAAAGGGACACAATGCCCAACGCGACCACATTGCCCAATTCTGAATATGACCGCAACGCCCAAAATGTTTACAACGCCCAAAGTTAGGACAGGGACAGAACGCCCAACGTGACCACATCGCCCATTTTTAAATAACCGTAAATTTTCCTTCGACTAAGCTCGGCCCCTTGCCTATTTACTTTATTATATGTACTAATCTACTAATATTTAACATATGTGGGGAACACAACACCCATTGCAAATTCTCCACAATGCCCACAACGCCTAAAGTTAAGACAGGGACAGAACGCCCAACGCGGCCACATCGCCCAATCTGAACTTACCGTTGTAGAATCATCGTCCAACTACAAAAGTAGATACAGGATATATTAGTAAAATCTGTATGTAATTTTGCATGTAGAGGGTCACATGAAAATGATAAATTCTACTGTAACATTGTTGTTTGTGAAGATATCGGAATATTAACAGATGCTTTATGGACTAATTTTTAACAAGGAATTCATTATTTTTATCAAAACAATAATCGACCATCGCATTACAGAGATATAGCTATCAACTTGTTTTTTATTAAACAAATTATATATTATTGTATATTCTGATTCTTAATTTTTTCTTGCTTTACATAAACATATGTTAAATATTAGTAGATTAGTACATACACTAAAGTAAATAGGCAAGGGGTCGAGCTTAGCCGAAGGAAAATTTACGGCTACTTAGAAATGGGCGATGTGGTCACGTTGGGCGTTCTGTCCCTGTCCTAACTTTGGGCGTTGTGGACATTTTGGGCGTTGTGGTCATATTCAGAATTGGGCAATGTGGTCGCGTTGGGCGTTGTGTCCCTCTAGTAATTTTGGGCGTTGTGGGCAGAATATAGCGTTGGGCGATATGGACTTTGGGCGAAGTGTTCTAGACCCTTTTGTGTTATATTTCGGCACAGTGGATCATCTGATACGTTTTTAATGCGTCAATGCAGTTTTAATGTCAAAGGCTGTCACTATTTTGTTCTTATTGCAGCAACACTGCTCAACATTTTTTATTTACCTAACTCTAAATGATTTATACAGATCCGCCGAAGAATGAAAATAAGCTTTCTAAGCGATACCCCGCATGATCTGAATTATCATATTTTAAATATGTCATTACATACTTTATGATTTCCTACAACTTTCCACAAAATTTCAAGATTATAGCTTACACTTTCCCAATATAGTAACTTATGACTTACATCCTTAGACCTTCAAAGCAATGTCTAGCGATGATATTATTTGGAACTTAGATTAAAATTGTTTTTGCAGAAAACGTTTCCTGAAGTAAATAAGAATTGCTTTGGACCAAGAAAGTGATTTTTCGAGTTCAAGGTACACAGTTCGTAGTTTACAAGAAAAACCAATGTTTTATATGTCTATCAAAGTTTAATTATTTACTTATTTTTTATTACACAGGATACGCGTATTGTTGACGTAAGATGAAATGAAAAACCGTCTAAATCGCCCAAGAATTTTAGGGTTGTATAAAGCAAGACCCCAAGGACGAATACATAAAATAAAATAAAATATATCTTTATGGAATAGCTACCGATATTAATAATAAAAATAAAAAATTAACTAACTTATTTATGAAAGTGGGATTTGATTGTAGCGTGACATAATGTAATATTAAGAAGATCAATAATTATGTACATGTATTTATTTATTGGCCATCACGTGAAAATAAGCACGTGTATTTTAAGATTAAACAAATAAATCAAATACGCGCTGTTGAAGTGATGAATAAATTTACATTTACTTAAATATATATGAAGAGATTTTGTAGTTTTGAAGATGTTGTATGAAGAAAGAATTTTCCTTGTTGTACGCGGCTTACTTGAAAACTAAGAGTCATTTAAATATTTCCGTCGAATGAGGGGCGCAATCAATTTGGTATATTGTGGGGGTGATTTAGTGGATAATGAGCTAGCCACACGTCACTTTACCGTGGTTCTGCCATTGTATTCAGTTGTATAAGAAAGCTCTAAAGTGAACCCTACGATTGAAAATCCTGCCAACTGTGTTATTCAATAACGAAAACTTTGTCGAAATTTACCCCCAAGCATGTGACGTTTATGGTCGACGTATCATGAGTGAAGGAAAGGTCAGATAATGAGGTGAGATGTCCGAACAGACGTGCACGATGAAGAACTAAGTGCTAGACCGTCTGTTCTTAAGGGCGATCTCGTAGAAAAAGTGAACATGAACATTCCCGAAGACAGGCGTTTCACGATTTTGATTTTCCTTAAATTTCACATATGGTACTGTATGGAATTGTCACGAACCGGCTAGACTACCACAAACTTTATGCAAGGTGGGTGACAAAGATGTTCACAAAAACTAGCGAACGACCTCTGCTCTGCTCTTCCTGCATCGCAACGCAAATGATGGCGATAAGTACCTCAATCATATGACTTGAATTTCGTACACAAAGGTTGAAACTAAGCAATAATCGATGTTACGGAATGTATATTAATCCTCTATATAATAATTTTTATAAGAATCGGTATGAACATCTTTAAACAATTGGTAGTCACATGGATACATACATATAAACATATACGCTCACGCACATACCTTTTTAAAACCACTTTTCAAGTTCCTAGAGGTTCAAAACTGTTTTCCATGCAAAGCTGTTTCTTTATGTTAATAAAAAAAAATGAAATATTACTTTACACAGTAACAAACCTAAAATATAATATAAATAAATGGTAACTTTTTATTTGCAGCTAACAACAGTTCTTATTTCTGTATAATGTTCCACTTCAGTACCCAACCAGTTTTAAGATATCCATATAAACATTAATGCTTTCCTACTGTTCTATGTTTGCCTGCATATATCACGCAAATTTATTTTTAAAACTGTATATCGTGTTTGTGTCCCCAGTTTAATAAAATATGTATTTATGTGTATATTTTTAGAATGTAAGACATATACAAACATACATGTTTCTAATGTTACCAGAGCATATAGAAATAAACTTCTCATTTATAATTTATTGAGATGTGCTTTTAAGTCAATTGTCGATTATAAGCTATTTACAAGTACCAAATGTGTTTAAAACTGTATACATTATTTAATTAGGTTTATTTCTGATGTTAATTTTCCCAAACAACTACGAAAATGATGTTTTAAGGCTGTCCTAAAAATAATTAATGGTTGATGTATTACTGTCGTATGGAGATTTACACTTATTTAAGAGAGAATATTAAAATTCTATGTGGTAATTTATCCTGTTTGTATTGTGTTGCAATTGGCATTAGATTTAAGATGATATCTCATGAACATGTGTAATTTCATATTCACTCACGAGTATCCCCCATTCAGAGTAAAATCCATTTCGGTTTGGAAGTAGCACATGGAAATAAAACATCTATACCTAAAATAGCTTTTTAAAATGTAACAAAAAAAATTTAATTAAATTGCTCAACAAGTTGCACAGTGCGAGCTGCTGCATGCGGTCGTTATCGTGCAAAAGCAAGAGGCTAAAGGTCAGTGATCTAAGCTTTCTGTTCTGAATCACCCTTATCAACTTTCTTGACTCTTGAGGTCTCACCATACATGTCTGCATTAACTGTCCTACCACGTTTCAGGAAAACAACTAACAATACGACTTTCTTGTGTCAAAAAAAACCGTAGCCATAAGCTTTCAATTCTAAAACTTTTTGGCCGAACTCGTTAATAAGCAAAGTAAAACATGTTCCTCGATAGCGTTGATAGTTTATCAGAAAAGTTGCAGTGATGTAGGGATATTCAAATTGAACAGATTTTATAGTGCCATTTTGAAATTTAACAGTTAGTTCTTAATATTATACATGTAGGTAATTACTCTGGTCTTAGTGTATCTACCTAAATTACACCGCACTTGGGTAAGTTTTTCTTACCTTAGGCGGTGTATCTAGTACTTGTGTGTTATGTACTTTTCAAATTTGCCGCTTTTTATGAATTAATTTTTTAATTTGTGTGCCGCTTCGTAAGAATTAATAACGTTATTTGGATTGCAGTTTTATTTTGAACACAGTTTTGGTTACTTTGCGTCTTTCTAAAATTAAGTTATGTTGACAGTTCCTTTTGTGTCGAAATTGCCGACACTTGTTTTTCTCGCGCGAGACCTTAAGCACTTCCGAGAACTCACGCGTCCCTTATTCTAGAACTCTCCATGACATGTCGTAATATGGTGCAATTTCTTTTGGGGGGTGATGCAGCTTCATGTCGCGTTAAGTATTCAGTGAGCTTTAGACCTTCGCTGATCTCCGGTCGCTCGATTCCATCCACCGGGACCGTAATTACGTTAAGTGCTGCATGGGCGGCTTTTGGTTTTTTTTTCGAGGGGTTTCCGTTGTGTGAATTTCGTCTCGCTGTTTTACCATAGGGTACAAACAGACTATCAGCTACTGCCGGATTTAAAGAAAACACTGAATTCAATCCCGGTAAAGGCAATTCTTTGTGAATTGGCCGATCGCCTTTCGGCGGATTAATTTCGAAGCCCAGCGCCTGTCCTTTTGCTGCTACTGTCGTTCAACGTATTTTCCTGCATCTGGAAATCGCCCGAAATTGTGCCTGACTCGCTACTCCGTCGTATTAATCTAGTTTTCTGTGATGTGAAATTAAGAACCTTTCTTTTCGCGCCAGCTTGCAAGATTTAAGTGTTTGAACCCCCTTTTGTGATAAATAAGAAGCGGCCTTCAGCCGCCGATCGTCATTTTCTTTTTCTGTGCTGCTGTAAAATTAGTAGCTATACTTAAATATTGTGTGATTCCTGTAAACTCGACGCCACTGACCACGCAGAGTTATTGAAAGATTTTAAATACCGTTGGCGGTGGCGAACGTTCAAAGTAATCAGTTGTAATCTAGAATTATAAAATAACTTTTGCTTGTCATTTTCTTGTACTCTCATTTTTAACAATTTAATTATATGTGTGTTAAAAATTTATTGCCTCTTATTGTGTCTTTTGTACTTGGTTGTGTACGAATTTTGCAAGCTTCAATATATAGGAGGAGGCACAATAAAGGTGAGTTCCTTTCCCGTAAGCTGTTGGCTTCACGGCCTTCCACGAGGACCTACAATCAGCTGGATTTGGAAGGTGGCGCCCACAAATTTTGACTTACCCTGTACACAACTATAGATTTTCTCCCGTAAGCGATTTTCACGAACTCCCCGTACTCCTCTGAGCTGTAGGCTGTTTTCCATGTATCTGGTTACTGGTCGTCGGAAAAGCTCGATTGGCCCGTAACATGTGTTATTTATAAAAAATCGGAAACTGAGTATGTTACCGAAGCATTTATTTAGACAAAAGTAATTGAAACTATACGTGCATATTCTCATATTTTGAAATGCAATATACATAACGGACATATTGTTTTATAAATAGATAAAGTTCTAGTATGTGAAAGCTTTATTGATTTAAAAAATGATAGCGCATGGTTAGCGTCACGTGATTGCTGTGGACAACATAGCTACAATGACATTGTGTTGCAGTGTTATAATAATTTACTTAGTTGTTGTGATTAGACTGGTCACTACCTTGCTATTAAGTTAAGTATACTTTATATTATAATATGGATTTAAGTATAATTAACCCTTGTGCGACGGAAAAGCCCTGAAGGATACCTATTCAGAAAGATAGGTGGAAGCGAAACTTAAACAAATTGGCAAGGTAAGAATGTTTTCTGGTCTGTCTACTATTATTCACTATAAAAACATAGTTATCTTTATCGACTTAAACCAACACAATGGCCACATTATCCGAAATGCTCTCACAGAGGAGAAAACGGCCCCTACATGTGCAGACCACTGACTATGAGACAGTTGAAAAAGTTTCATGAAATTTTATATCAAGCAGCTGCCAAAATCAGGAAAGATTTTCTTATTTTAAAATATTGCGTAAGCAGTAAACCCAAACGAAATAAAACCACACATCACTCTGTTACTATTAAGTATCATATTTCCATTGAAGATGGAAGTTTAGTCAGAGTATGTAAGGAATCTTTTTTGGGTATAACAACTTTAAGTGCCAACCGGATCGATAGAGTGGTGAGAAATTTTAATGTAGGTAATTTCCCAAACGCGACAAGAGAAAAGAGGTGGTGACCGGATACAAACTAAAAATGATAATCGAAAACAAGCAATCAAAAAGTTCATTGAGAGCATAAATTATTCTGAATCTCCATATTGTAAAAGCAAGAGCTCCACAAGAATGTATCTGCCATGTACTCTCAACTTTGTAAAACTGTATAAAATTTATTCCGAAAAATGTCCTAATGAACCCGTGAAACTCAGCTACTTTAGGGATTATGTTAATTCCAATTATAATATTGCTTTTGGGACACCCATGACCGACGTATGCTGCACATGTCTTCGGGCAAAAGAACTGATTAAGAAAACAACTACAGAAGCGCAATTAACGCAGATCCTAACAGAGCAGAAAGTCCATACGCTAAAGCTTTTTATGACCTATTGAAAAGCGATGAAGATACTATACAAACAAAGTTTATCTTTTGACTGCCAGAAAAACTGGAGTCTATCAAAGCTTCCCGATTAGGTAGCATATTTTAGCCAACAAATTAACTATCAAGAGATCCCAAAAAGCTTTTTTGGATCTCTTGATACTTCAATTTAACAGTAGTGAAAGGAAACTCCAACACCAAACTTAATTCGAACAATGTGTTGTCATACCTATAGGCGGAAATAGATTCCCCAAAAGATTCAAATTCGATTGCCTCTGCTATCTATAACCTTTTAAAACTTGTACCTTCTTGGAAACTATAGAAACAGTACGACTGTTTGCAGACGGTTGTGAAGGGCAAAACAAAAATTCGGTAAAGATGTCTATGCCAGCTGATTGGTTAGCTAAGGAAGCACCTACACACATCAAAACTGTGCAAGTTGTCTTCCCAATAGTTGGACATTCTTTTCCCCGACCAGACCGAGTTTTGAACTCATTGAAAAACAGATCAGAAAAATCAACATAATTATAAGCAAAGAAGAATACGAAGACATAATTTAAAATTATTCAACCATTAGGAAAGTAGGAGAAGATTGGAGCATTTTTGATTGGAAGGAAGAGATCAAGAAAATTACAAAAAGTCCATGCAAATGGCATTTCAAATTTAATCCTTCAAAAAGATTTACATTCACTAAAAGTAGTGATTCGGTTAAGCTAAGCGGTGAGGTAAATTACCATTTAGATCTTTGTCAAGCCAAGTTTATTTTGAAAAAGAACAAAAAGTTTGATCAGTTTAACCCAAAACTATTACCTTTTCAAAATAAACTTAAAGGAGTTAAATCCACAATAGATTCTCTGGTGAAGAAGCACTATGAAGATGATTGGAGACAAGATCCAAAGCTGGCATTCTATAAGATTATCGATCAACATAATCCAACAAATAATGAACAAGCAGTTGACGAATATGAAGTAGACGACGATTTGTTTGAGTGCGACAATGATATTGACATGTGAATTTAATGCAATATTACAATATTTTTGGTCTACTTATTATTAATAAATAATAAAATGTTTAATAACTGTATTATATTAATTTTTGAATGGCATTATCTACACAAGAACATAATGTTGGTTGCAAAACTGTGATATATTATTTTTAAACTAAAATTAGTCCAATTTTACTTGATAAGTTTGGACATTATTCTACCTTTTGGTTCGGAGAAAGCAGCTTCGTCTATTAATGAAAAGGTTCTTACAGAATTCTATTTATTATACTCCAAAACAGTTTTTTGCAATTATCTCAGAATGAGTTGGACGTCAAATACAGAGTTTTGCACCTAGTGGCCTCAAATTTGTGATTTTGAAATGGAATGAATCAAGAATCAAACAAAAAGGCTCCTGCCTTTAAACGCGGCTAGAGAGCTTTGTTATTTTCGCAAATTAGTGTTTATTGTTTCCATAGCAGTAGAATCTAACAAGTGAGACTGATGAGCCAATACATCAAAATACGATTAAAACACTTTGATGAAATTAAATAAAATTATTACCATTGTATTAATTGAAGTTATCGTAGAATTCATATAATTGTAATATTTAGTTTTAAAATAATAAATACGGTTAATGCAGTAATGCAGGCTAAAATAATATCAATCAAGAGCATTAAATAAAATGGATTTATATTTAAAAATTACACCTTATCATAGTTGATGTTGAATATGCTTAACCAGATTCTTTCTGAGTAAAATGTAAACGTGATGTTTCACAGTTCATATATGACATCATCAAAATATCTACCTATGACGCGGAACCGTTATTTCGATGCCACTGGTTTATCTGCAAACCAATTGGATTGTAATATTGATGTATCGGAGACTGAGCCGAAATATTTAACTGCAGCTCAACAGTACCTACAATGAAAACTGAAATCTACGCGAACATATTAAATATTATCAGGCATAATTACTAGCATGACAATGTGTATAACGAAAATTCTTATTGTACCTATCTTACTAATTACACTAAGTGACACTTAACGTTAGCTGAAGTTCATATACATTTTCTACGACGTGTTTAACTAGAACTTTATGCATATAAATTTGAGCAAATAATATATTAGTTTTCTATCGAACTATGATAATTAGAGCTAGGATAGTTAGGCAAAAGCCTCAAAAAAGGCAGGCAAAAAGGCGAAAAAAGATTTTAAAAAGCACTAAAAAGGCAAAATTAAAGTAAAAATAAAGTAAAAAAAGGCAAAAACGAAAAAAAGGCAAAATTACCAAAACAGACAGAAAAAGTAAAAAATTACAAAATCTGAAGAATACTTGAGGAAATTAAAAGAAACGGCGTTTAACTGAGAACGAAAAAGCAACAGCAAAATATCTATTCAAGTTAAAATAAAAACAACTGAAATTCAACTAAATCTGTTTAGGTATTTAAAAAAATAGCACAACAAAACTTGACAAAAAAGTAGCTTTCCATCCGTTGTTAAATTAGAATCTAACTTTGCCCACTGGCTATAGCAGGCACTTCTTGATTGCTTGTCCGCTGGCATCTTTAAAATTCAAAATCACTTGAAATACAGTCGATGCACTTCACAAAAAACAATGTTAACACGTTCGAAAATTGTGACAAACTGGCTGATTCAGTAAAAAACTTTCTCCTGGCAATACTGGTCCCCTCATTAAAATTAATTGTAAGAAAATAATCCTTCTGCGAAGTTTTCAGCCGGTAACAATAAAGGGTAAAACCCACTAAACCTCTACCTTTAAGTGCTTGGGAATAATACTTTCTACAATTTATTTCAGAAATTTAAAATGTGCATTTTTCTTGGAAAATTGCTTGTACCCTAAAAATTTTAATTTAAGATGCCATAAAAGCCACAAAAAGGCAAGAAAAATAGGAAATTCCTCAAAAAGGCAGAATCCTAAAAAAGACGCAAAAAGAGGCAAAATAAAATTTGCATTTTTGAATTGCACGCATTCTAAAACGGATTTAAAATTGAGTCTGCCTTTAATCCTTCCATTTATTAAAAAGGTAATTTGTCTAACTATCCTAGCTCTAATGATAATGCAGTAATCAGTTTCAGCAAAACGGAGTTCCTTCTTGTTACGCTGTGAAAGCGCGTCGATATTTTTCTATTTGAGTTTTGCTAAAACAATGTGTTGTCAAACCTCTGCATTATATCCTATATAAAAAGTAATGGTAGTTGTGATGATGTGCTAATATAGATGGTTAGAAGGAACATAGATGTAGATGTAAAGTGATATAAGCGCTATATTAAATAATAGCAAAAATATAGCTTTGTTAGAGCCTCCATTTGTTCTATACTTCATGACTACAGTGTTTAAGTGTAGGAGATTTGAAATACTCTTGCTAGTACTTTTATTAATACTCAGAAAATAAGATCTTGTTTTATAATCTGCAAACGTTGATTGGGTATTTAGAATAATACTGGCAGTTTTCGGGTATTTTGATTTGCGCTACGTTCGAGAAAAGACCAGATGAGACAAGAAAAAGGCGAGTTTCGTTTTATCTCGAAAATTCTTGTAGGAGTATAATCGGATTTTCTTTCCAACCGACACTTGATTTCAATTCTATTCTCCAAAAATTTGACGAGACCAAAACCACTTTCGGATCGTGCGCTTCGTTAGTTTAGAATTTTGCACTTTAACGAATTTGTAAGTTAATAAAAGTGAATAGTATGTGCACGGTTTAAAAAGTAGGTAGTAGTAATTAAGTTTAGAGTGTTTACCAAGTTTTGAATTAATTCGGCACGACATGAAGACAGGTTAGTTTACGAAGCCGCATGATTTATGAAAAGTTTCTAAACAGAGTTTTCCGCCATAAATCGTTATTTCGAGTTGAGGAGCAAGACGTTAATGAGACATTATTTTTGAAACATTCCCTACATTAATCATGCAACAGTGGCGGCAACAGTCGGCACGAGATTGGAGCTTTTCCGGAACCGCCGGAAGTTCGGACGTGACATTGTTAGCGTCATCGTGAGCGCATGCGGCGATTCCCGAAACCTAAACTCCGGGAACTTCACTTGTTTTAATTGAATCCGACGCATATTATATTATAGTGTAATCTTGGAATAAGGAAGACGCCTCCGCGGCTGCTTCGATGATTTACGGATGGACTTGTACATTTCCAGGAGCCGTCTTCTTGTGATGGATAGATGCGGATTCGCCACGCGATGAACATGTCTGTCTCCCTGATATTTATTCCAAAGTTTGCGCCCTCCCTTTTTCTTCATATTCACTTAGATGACTTTTTCCGTCTTGATCCCGCCGTTTATACTTTTTGTTTCTCCGGGTGACTTTTTTCGGGTTTCAATTTGAACGGGAAACTTTTTAGTGTTTGTCAAGTCTGAGGGCATTTAAGAAATTAAACAGTTCCGTTGCGGTTTCCTGCGGCAACAGTGTTTTTTTGCGGAGTTCCATTGAATCTCTAAAGAGGCGAAATCTTATAACCGGGAGCTTTCTTATGCAGGCAACATTAATTTTCATTAGCGGTCTAAAAATATCTTAACAACTTTCCCGGCAGTACGTTCGCATCCCTTGATGAAGTACTGTACGGGGTTACAAAGGTACATGCTGAAATGCCCGATGCAGAAAACAGGTACGTGTCTCCTGATAAACGACGGCAGTTTGGTCGTGTTGCGTTTTCGGATTGGAAAGCTGTCGTATGCAATTACATTCCCTTGATTTACAGACGAGCTATTAACGTGTAAGCCCCTAATTAGAGACCAATTTAAAGCTGACAGGTTTAAAAAATCGTGAAAGCAAGAGCCAAAATTTTATCACTACTGGAAAGTTTTACGGACAACTCGAATTAAAATACTATTCCCTGTGGTAAGAACATGCGTAATAAAATTGCCATTCATTTATAAATAAGAATGATTGCACGGCTATACTTAAATATGCAATTCTCATAACATTCTCCCCAGATTCTACAAATTAGACTGAAGCAGAGTTTTAATTGGAATCTTATTATACATTTTAGTCGTAGTACTTTCATATAACGTTAACACCTTCACATGGGGATTGCAAAACAAGTATTTATTACAGGATTTTATACAGCATATTTATAAAGTCTTGATGAATTTTTATGAAAACGCTGATATATTGTTTTTGTTGCAGGCATTTGAAATGTTTATTAATTAGATTTATTTCTTTGGAATATTTAGCAAAAACAGAATTGAGCCCCCCCCCCCCGTATCGTATGAGGTATGGATCTAACATGGGAACCGCCGCTCACTGTGAGACAGATGCTACTATGCCTTGGTTCGTCCGCCCTTTCTGCCATTGGGATGTAATATTTCTTCTTTTGCCTTCCAGACCGTTAACCATAAGGCGAAGACGCTACGGTATAGCATTGTTGGATCGTGTAAGAACTGAAAACATTAGATACCAAGTGAATATAGAATCAACCTTAACAGACGCAATAGAGAAAAAAAACAATTATCCTGGTATGGACATTTGAGTGCCAGAAGAGATTCTATCGAGCTGGACACCAGCAAGACAAAGAAGATGTGGGAGACCAAAAACCAACTGGAAAAATGCTCTAAAGAAGGCGATGAAAGGACGAGACCTCCACGATGACCTATGGCGTGACAAAAAGACTTGGAGTTTGAGATACCATAGACGGCCACAAGAGCTGTAATGAACATGCACATTTGAAATGATAACTTTGAAAAAGCCGTAGTTGGTGCTCGATTGAGAGCTTTAGCTTACGAACAAGTTAGAGAAGAATATGCGAGGAACTTTCGTAAATCTTGTCCTACAAGAGCCAATATTTGACTACTTGTTCCCATATTTCGACGCACAGGAAACGTTAAGGATGAAGAAGTTTAGGAAGGTCATCTATATCTACCGCCATACTATAAAATGTTCGAGAAGCCATTGAACGAAGCACTTCTGTGCATCAATTCGGCAAATCAGTTGAGAGCTTGGTGTTCCACAACCTAAGGTTTTAGAAATTGTACATTTCACGTTGAAAAAACGTATCATATACAGATACCTACTTCATTAATTGATGCCCAATGTATATATCACGGTCTTGTTAAGGTGGCAAACCGGAAAAATTTATTTAATCACGTTTTATCCAACGACTAAGAAACGTTTCACGTTTATGTAAACAAACATACTTGCAAAATATGGGTCAACGTACAGCCAAATTCTGCAAGTAGAGAAATACACCTAAAGTCAATGTGTGGGTAGGCTTCATAATTAATAAATTCTATGGACATTTCATATTTGCAAAATTTACAGTTCAAGATAAGAATTTCCTACATATGTTACAACAGTTTTTGGGTGACTCAGTTAGTCGATGATTGCATTTTTGACGGTGTAGTGTTTCAACAGGATGGGACACCACCCCATTTTCGAAACATCGTTCGCGATTACTCGAATGATATATTTGGAGTTATCCGAAGAAGGTGTTTCAGTGTTAGAATGTTTACTTTTCATTGGGGAGGTCTAGGGTTCGAACTCCCGGGCAGCCTGTCTTGACTCAGGCTTTTCGTGGTTTTCCTGGGTTATATCGGTAAATATTGGACAGTATAATCCACGAAATCCCATTATCCAATTTTCCTGGTTTTTCCCATTCTTACATTATCGTTACTGACTGCAGAGTGGCTGAGAGTTCCAATGCGGAACCAGATTGACCCCTATAGCGGCCCACCCCGTTATTACAAATGAACCTACGATTACATTTACCGAGTATATGGATAGGCAGAGGATTACAATGACTTTGAGCGCCGTGTTCACCGGACGTAAATACGCTGGATTTTTTCACCTGGGGGTTCATCAAATCTCAGGTATACAATGCTAAGGTTAATGATCTGAAGACTTGCGAAATCACACCAGAACGGCAGTAGAAATCATAACATTGGATATGTTGCTGAAAGGTTTTAGACTACCTTGAACGTTTGTTTTGAGAATATCTCTTTTCACTCAAATTGATCGATACTTTAATTTTTACTTCATTTTGCACATAAATTTACCTCTTGAAATTATGTGGTCGACTTTCCTATTGTCCTGTATACGCCGCCTTTAGTAAGATTCCCATACTGATTCATATAGCAACTTCTCTAACATGCAGCTTCATATAAATTACTACCATAAAAGCAATATTACTTTTTTTTTCAATAAAAATTCTGACAAATTCAGCCGGTACAAGCCCTTATTGTTTCTGATTATCCTGCAAGAATGATGTTTTTGATATTTATATTGAGAAAAGTTGCAGAAAATCCTAACTTTGCTGTCTATATTTTATTTGCCAATGTAGTTACGGTATAATAATCTATAATAATATTTGGGCAGGCGGAAACGCTCATGTTGTTGCCAAGTAAAAACTTCAGCATCAATTGTGGTTAAATGTTTGACTAGGTATTTTGGAAAACCATTTGAAAGGGCCTGTATTTTTAGTAAACTGACGGATGAACTGAATCCCGACTTCTTGAATAACTATTGGAAGATGTGCCTCTGGTCGATAAGGTTCATCTGTGGCTTACGTACGATGGGTTGTTCCACATTTTTGTGGACATCAATGTCGGAGAATACCTGCGTATATCCTATAATGACAAATAGATAGGACCACAGCTCTAATTTCAGGACCACCTAGATCCCCTGATTTTAACTGAATAGGCTTCTATATTTGGGCAAATATTATATTTATTTACGTGTTAGTAACTTTACCCTTTATTTTATTGTCAGTTCTGCTTCTCCACACCTCGTTCTTGTAGCATCAAATTAAAAAAATGCTCAAAATGTAACAAAACTTCTGTTTTTCCTCAATATAATATTTTGATGTATATTATCGTAGGTTAGCGATGCCCAGCTAGGTAAAATATACGAATCGCAAAGAATAGTAACACTTCGTTTAAAAGTGTGCTTGAGCTATATCTTTTTTTACATTGGATCACTTTTAATCAAAATAGCTGTGGGATAAATAATAAAGGTTTCACATGGATCAATACAAACATTAAATAATAAATTTCCTATAACAGTTTGGAACACATTATAAATCAAGTCTAAAATGAAATACTCAACTGTCAAGAACTTCATTTCGAGTGACCAATTTTCGTAGCAAGCGTGGTCGAGTGACACCGTGTTTGAAATAATTTAATACGTCCTATAGACGTGAATACAAATACTCTAAAATTTTCATGGAAATACGAATTCTGGGATTCTCACAAATCAAAATACTTCGTTTCCCAAAAAGATAATTTTAGCGGTTCAAACGTTATCTAAAAGTAGCCTTTCTATTGAAGTCGTGGGTAGCTCTGTGAATATATGATCTTTTTACCTACAGTTTTTTATTAGTAGACAACATATCTAAAATTATAATGAAGTGAAAAAATAGATTATAATAAAGAAGTTCAGAAAGTAATGCAAACATATAGTAAAATCTATCCCATTTTTGATAGATTTGGACATAATTGTTGAAAGTGTTTCATCTTATACAGGGACCGGCAGAAAAACGGGACGGTTTTGAAATGGTTTTAGAAATTACGAAATTACAACAACATATATTTATATTACGAAAAATGAGAGAAAAAGAATTGCCATTTACTAAAACATATCTTTAATTACTTTATTTGAAAATTATGTCTGATAAGTGACGACCACCATTTTTGACACAGTGCTGCAGCCGTGTTCGGAAATTTCTCATCGCCCTCAGTACCATGTCGTTTGATATGGCTCGTATTTCATTACGAATTGCTAATTTTAACTCTTGAATGGTACGTGGTCTTCTCACGTAAACTTTCGACTTCAGATATCCCCAGAGGAAATAATGGCACACCGTGAGGTCTGGTGAGCGCGGAGGCCAAGCGAGGTCTCCATTTCTGGAAATGACACGTCCCGGAAATATTTCTTGAACCACGGCCATTGACGCTCTCGCCGTATGTGCAGTAGCACCATCTTGTTGGAACCATATGTTTGCAGGATTGATTCCATTCTGAGCCAACTCTGGTGCGAGGAAGTTATTCAGCATTTGCACATAACGAGCTGAATTAACAAAAACAGCGTGTCCGTCCTCTTCATAAAAATATGGACCTATTACTCCGAAATTTGCTACAGCGCACCAGACCGTCACGCGTTCACAATGAAGTGGTCTTTCGTGAAGTTCACGAGGATTATCCGCCGACCAATATCGAAAATTTTGCCGGTTTACATACCCAGAGAGATGAAAATGGGCTTCATCGGACATTAGAACGATACTGTTATCATTAAGAATGTTCAGAATTGACTGGGCACACTCGCTTCGCATTTGGTAGTCACGTTCACTAAGTTCTTGGACTGTCACGATTTTATATGGGTGAAAATGGAGGTCCAGGTGAAGCATCCTTCGAGCACTACGGTCTGATATGTTCAGAGCAGCAGCGTGTTGGCTGGCCGACCGACGTGGACTCCCTTCAACTGCCTGTCGCTAAGCCTGGACATTTTCCAGAGTACGAACAGATCGTGGGCGGCCAGGAGGTTTCTTCTTCGCAGCCAAAGATGTTTGCCTAAAATTTCTGACCCAGCGCATTATTGCATTTCGGCTGGGTGTAGCACCATGACGACCGATATTGAACTGTCTTCGGAACAATCGCTGAGTATTGACTGCAGAATCACCAGTTTTAAAGTAGGTTTCTACTGCGAAAGCACGGTGGCTTGGGTTCCACTGCTGCATTTTAGCTGTCACTAAATTAAATGGCGTTGATTGAAGCAACCAATTATCTTTTTCTACGCCGCCTACCTCAAATAGGAAAAACGTCAAAACCATTTCAAAACCGTCCGGTTTTTCTGCCGGTCCCTGTACAAATTACTATCCTTTCAAAATATAATGCCCACAGCTACAATATAGAGATTTATCTAAATTTCATCAAATTAAAACAATGCTAAGTTCTACAACTATTCTATTTTGTGGCTTAATATACGCATTGCCTTTTACGTTGGATGCGGTTTGTTTTTCAGGGTTCAGGCAAATGGAAAGAAATATAATGGTTTGTGAATGTAAAATGTTACATTTGATTTTTAATTCTCAGGCCGGTTTAGGAACCTGATGATGTGACACATTTTGCATTTCTTCTGCCTCTGTACAACTAAGTTCTATATTATAGAATTAAAACAAATACAAAATTATGGTTGCTTATTAAATATACAGGTTTTTTTGGAAACCTTCTTTTGCGACAGCTAGTTTAAAAGTTTGCGAAACGTTACAAACCAGGTTTGCACCAAAACATTCACCTTCATTTTCAACCACCTTTTAGCGTATATATATATATATATATATATAACAGTCGTATTACAAGAAGTATCAGCAGAAAGTTATCCGACAAGACCTGAAGATGGCAAATGTGACTTTGCCGAAACGTCGTGAAGACAACCAACCCGGTCCGTCCCAGGACCAAGAAGTTGCTACGCGGAAGAATTCCTGGAAACCAACCACAATATATTATATATGTATACATATATACACAGGGTGTCCCATGACATGATTGCTATAGCTTAAGGGTGTGTTGCTGAGATCATTTAAAGTCAAAAATGTCTAATGAACATATGCCCAAAACTCTATCCTAACTGAGCTACAAGTAGTTGAAGTTTTAAAAAACCCTAATAATCCACCGCTGAATTTCGCTGTTATTCAAAAGTCGGGGTGGCTGTGATTTATCAGTTGTCATTCATTGTGATAGGAAACGTCACTTAATTTTATTCAGCGTATTTCGTTTTTGTTTAACATTCAAATTAGCTTAAAAGTATGTTCATTTTTCAAATGAAGAATACGCCGACATGCACTATGTTTACGGATTCTGTAATGGAAACGCACGAGCGGCAGTTGAAGAATATCGTCCGCGATTTCCCACTCGTAAAGTGCATTGTAGACAAGTTTTTACCAATGTCCATCGGTGTTTAAGAGAAACGGGCAAGTTTCGTGCAGCTACTTTTGCTCATCCCGTCCAACAAGAGCTTGCACAAGAAGAAGCAATACTTAATATGGTTGACGCTCAACCTTCTAATAGTGTCCGAAGAATATCCAACAGACTTAACGTAAGCCGCATGAGAGTATGGAGAACCTTACACAATTTCGGTTTGTACCCATACCATATCTTACCTATACAAGCTTTAAAATCTGCTGATTACGCAGCAAGACTTGAATTTAGACGCTGGTTATTGAGAAATTGAAGGCTTTGTCGGAACATATTGTTTAGTGATGAAGCTACCTTCACCCGAAACGGCATCAATAACACCAGGAATTCACATTGTTGGGCACTTGAAAACCCACGGGAAACTAGGGAGACTAATATTTCTAAATAGGTTTTCGGTGAATGTTTGGTGTGGTATTATTGATGACCATCTCATTGGTCCGTTTATAATAGAAGAACGTTTTACGGCCGTTCATTATCGACTTTGTTTGGAAAATGGCGTTTCAACATTACTGGATGCAGCTCCTCTCAATGTAAGACGACGAATGTGGATACAACACGATGGCGCGCCTTCTCATTTTGGTAGACAAGTAACAGATTTTCTTAATCAAAATTATACGAACCGCTGGATTGGAAGACGTGTAGCAGTTGCTTGGCCAGCAAGGCCGCCCGACCTTAATCCCCTAGATTATTTTCTTTGGGGAAGGTTGAAAAGTCTTGTTTATGCAGAAAATCCTGAAAACAGCGAACAACTTGCTGCTAGGATTATGGATGTCGCAGAAAATATTCGTGCTGAACTTGGGACTGTTAGCAGAGCCTAGAGTTTTGGGCATATGTTCATTAGACATTTTTGACTTTAAATGACCTCAGCAACACACCCTTAAGCTATGGCAATCATGTCATGGGACACCCTGTATATATATATATATTCAGGGTGTCCTTTAAATACATTAAAAGCTTCAGGTAGCACTCTTCTGTAAGAAATACAGTCGTCAAAAACACTAACACGAACTTCCTATAGTGCTTAGTTTCCTCACACGAGACACTTAAAGAATATTATACTTGGCAACGTTGACGATGTCTTTGCATTTATGGAGAATTTAATTAGTAGGCCGACATTACATGAAGCATTTTGACAAATGTCGAAAAACAAATTTACTACTTTTCATCACAATACCATGGCCTTGCACTGTTGTCAAATGTAGTATTTACGAAATTTATCATTTTTAACAGTACTTCCAGAAGAGCAACTAGAGCGTCAACTCAATATTAATCTTTACATAATCAAGTGGCAGTCAGTCACTTATCGGCAGATACGTGCAACATTAAAGTTCTCGTTATTGTTTCCATGAAATTCTGTTTTAAAGATATGAACTTTAACACTCTCGTACAAGAAAACTAAGCTCCAAATACCTACTTTTTTTTGAAGATTTGTATTAAGCATTCATAAAGGAAAAATTCTACCTGAAGCTTTTAAGGCATTTAAAGGACACCCTGTATATACCTATATATACGTACATTTATATAAATACGTTATTTTCTTTTCTGCAAATTCTATTCAGATGGGTAAATCTTAGAAAACTATAGTTGTCGAATGAAACCATATTTTGTAGAGCGGAATAATTGGAATCATTTATAATTTATAATTTCTGCAATGAAGGGTGACATTAAGACAGTATTTAGGTGTTAGATAAAAGTATTATTTTTGGTATAATTTAGAGTTCTTTTTAAGTTGTTCGTAACAAAAATGCATTGAGGCGTGGAGGAATATAGAGGTAGTGTATGCGTGCCAGTTTTTCTAAGCCTTTTAGGATCAAAAGCGGAACTTAGTGTTCGCTACTGTAATTGTATGCTAGCTTGTAATAGTTAGACACCTGAACTTCCTTTTCGACGAAATCTTTCTTTGAATTGACATTTTCTATGATTTTTTAATGGCATTCGCCTGAATATGCATATTTTATTCCTTTCTAAGAATATATCTGACGAATCAAAAGACGTTTTAGTATTGTAATTTTTTATATGTCGTAATCCTATAAGATAGTAAAGAAAGATCAAATGGCTTTTGCCAATAACCACCTCTATAAATTTTAAGCAGTTGCTTTCAGAACCTAGGAATGAGTAATTCAGAGAAAACCTAAACAAATAAAGTACAAATTTACATTATAATTTAGAGATTAACTATTTATAGTGTACGATTTTTTTATTGAATTCATATAAACATACAAGAATGGTTCATAAATTATTGTCCCTAACATAGAAGACAAATGGCCGACAAATAAATATTTCTTTCCTACAAACGTCAGATATTGACATTAATATATACCAATTTGCAGGTGCCTATCTTCTTGTTTATACAAGTTATACATTTAATATTGCTGGAGAGCTGGTGATTTTATTGAAATGGAAAAATTCGAATGTGATAAAATATTTTTCTAAGTAAGGTTATCACCACAGGAAATTTACAATGACATGTCCGGAGTTTTGGGTGATTCTACCCTGTCATATTAAGTAATTAAGACCTGGTGCCGGGATTTTAAATTAGGAAGGAAATCGTGCCAACGTGCACCGGGTGCTGAACCACCAAAAACAGTTGTCACTCTAGAAAATAATGATTTGGACCACGATATGGTATTGAGTGACCGTAGAATTACGGTCAAACATATTTCTGAGACATGTGGCTTTTCCGTTGGAAGCGTTGCGAAAATTTTCCACGAGGAATTGGACCTGGAAAAGGTCTGTGCACGACGGATTTCGAAAATATCGTCACTTGATTCGAAGCGGTCCAAGTTTCTTACTACTGCGAGCAATTCCAGATTAATGGGTACGGATTTGGATAGAAGTTTTGAAAGATTTGTAGCTGTAGATGAAACCTGTGTTCAGTACTTTGATCCAGAGTCGAAACAACATAGTATGGAATAACGGCATCGTGGTTCCCCGTTCCCACGAACATTCCGTGTGATTTCATCGGCCAGAAAAATAATGGCAACAGTGTTTTGGAATTCTAAGGGAGTTCTTCTTGTTGACTATTTACCACGTAGTCACAATATAACGGGAGACTATTACGCAAAACTCAAACCAAAAATTCAGATACAAAGCAAAAAAGGCGTGGAAAATTAAATCGCACCAAGACAACGTTTCCGTACACAAGAGCTGTGTTCCTATGGCTGATATCCACACTACTGGATTAAAAATTTTAGAACAATCCCCATATTCGCCAGATGTGGCCCCCAGTGACCTGTTCCCCAAATTGAAAGAACATTTTCGAGGAACTCATTTTTCGGACGATGAAGAGGTGATGGCTGCAGTGAATCATCGATTTGCAGCGCCGAACAAACAGTTTTTTTTCTATAGGCATTCAAGCTCTGCGTCATCGTTATATTAAGTGTGTTAACCCTTTTACGGGATTATGTTGAGAAATAAAGTTGTTTCAAATGTCAAAGTCATTTGCTTCTATATTAGGGACAATAAATGAGGAATCACCTTCGTATCTTTCGCACCATTATTTCGTGATTTTATGAAGTAATATACAGGGTGTCCTGAAAGTAAAGGGACATAGCTTAACTACAGCTTCCTGATGTCAAATGGGACCGATTAAACATACCTTCGTATAAAATTGCTGTCGTAAGAAGTTATGGCACCCTAAAGAAAAAAAAATTTAACATTGGGTATATTTCAGCAATAATGGTAGATCAAGCTGAAAATTGGTACATATCCACTTCAGGGAAGCCCAACATTCTCAACGTGTAAGCATTACTGCCTAATATATGTAATAATAATTTTTTTATTGTTAAACTTTTTGTACAAAGTTTATGATATGGAAGTTATTGTTACATACAGAACGTGTACTTGTTTCATCTCGATCAAATTTACGTTTAGAAGCAAAAACGAAAAACGCACCTAAGCATTTCAGTGTAAAAAACTATCTGTCAAATTGCCAATATTGCACCGGTGTATTGCTGTTTTGCCGAATTATTATCGAATAAGTAAGTCGTTCGTGTTGTGTTAAGTGTTTTGAACTAGTTCTTAAAGTTTCTGTTTACTAATATTTAGGATAAGAAAATGAGCCGACAGCGTCTTCTACAATACATCTGTGATATACCCGATGCTAATAATATTTTCTTCTTCTTCAAGGTGGCATAACTTCTCAAGAAAGCTCTTTAGAACGGTTCTACGTCATTTGCTCACCACTAATTGCTGGCAGGGAAGGATGCTCGCCATCCGTTAGCTCGACAGCCCACTTGCTCGCAGTTGGTACTAAGTATAACTACACCAACGCAGAAAAACTAGTTTCTATTTTGTTAGGCATCTTTCGCTTCATAATTAGAACACTATCTTTTATTTTTAGGTACCACAGGTATAGGGAGAGTATTATTATTGTTTTTAAATATAATCTATTCACGATTGATTTGCCATCCACCAGCCTGTGGAAATTTGGGGGAATGTGTGGTATCATTGAAATTTGTCAATTAATTAAGTTGGGTTATGGTAGTTTTTCTTGATGGAGGTTATGTTTTTTGAAAGCAGGCAATGTTGCCAGTGGAGCTTGTTTGTTCATTTAACGTCCGGCTATTGCTGCTCAATATTGGTTTATAATGCTTAGATATAATAATGATTTCATTATAAATAAAATAATAACTATAATTTAAATGTTGTCGTAACACCTTCCAAATACATATTGCTGTTCTATTTACACGAGAATTCTGAACTCAAATCGTAAGTATACAGAGCATATTCCACGCCATTCTTTGTTTTCCTATATTTATGTATTGCAGCAAATTAAGAAGAATTAACGTCCATGCCGCTCATGTTTCAAATTGATATTATGGTAGTCCAGTGGTTGACTGTTTGCCTGTGGTGCTAATAGACCCAAGTTCATATTCCACTGAGTGTTTTTTCTCGGGCGATATAAACACTGTGAAACACTTATTCATAATTTAGATGCCAAAAGAATATTCCCTACCCTATTCCACCTTCATGCTATCACTAGAAGTATCTGAATCATCGGCACCCTCCGATTCTGACAATTAAGGAGGTATAATATGTATATTATGTGTTTTATTAATTCTAAACTTACTAGATTATTTTAGAAATGTAGGGGACCCTAGAGCTGGCAACAGGGCAATTTCATTTTGACACTGCTAGAAATCAATCAAATAATATTTACGAAAGCCAAATTAAGAAAAAAAACACAGCCTGCTGAATGGCAAATCAATCGTGAATAGTGTATATATTTTGATATTTTAAAAATATATTAGTTTACGGAAACGGTGTGAGTGGAAAACTGTTTATTAACATTTTTGGAAACTGAAAATAATGGTTCTATATCAATAAAGCAATTTTAAATATGCTTTAAGAAGTTAATAATTAAAAATAGTTTAAAACTTTATACTACATAATAATCAGATACATTACTAGTTAATTTCATTAGGAACAAGAATAATCAATATTACCCTATGAGAATTCAAATACAACAACAGGCAACTATACTACTAAGTAGCAACATTCCATATAGAATGGAAGATTTTAAGAATTAGCAATAGTATATACTGTAGGCCTACAGGTAATACTTTATGTTAAATTTTTTGTCGAGCATCTGTCCGGCGAGCAATTGGCGAGGCGAGCAAATAGTTGTCGCGTAGAAACTAGCAAACGGCAGCCGAGTATACCGTGGCGAGCAAACGCTGGGGAGCACACCCTTTTGTACTAAGGTATGTTTGGTTTAATCGGTCTCAGTTGTCTGTATTTAATCTGTGTCCCTTTACTTTCAGGATACCCAGTATAAAAATCGGCAAAATACGTATTACTGCTTTTGGTTGAGTAAAATGTTTTTTATAGTTTGAATGGAAATATTTTCACACCAACCAACGCTTTGCTTAATTTTCCTACTAAATTTATAAAATAATTGACAGTGCGCTCTCCACACACACAATTTATCTAGAGGACTTTAGAACCCATACAGTCAATGTGAACCGGGGATTAGTAGTTTACAACTTGATTATCTTGGTTGGACCAACGCTTATATACTACCCCTGGGAAGGAAGTACGTGTCGCTGTTATGTAAAAGGCTCTAGGTGGCAAGCCCGGTTAAAACTGTTAGTAGATACCACGCTGAGTAGAGAAATCTATATTGAAAATTCAGATTAAACGAATCCAACGTTAGTAGTTTTGTGGGTCAGGGAGGTTCGATTTCTATAAAATGTATGACCAAAAATTCTGAGATATGTATGATCTTTTTTAAGTAATATTAATTATCAAGGCTTGAGTAATCCGATCGCCTGTGGCGTGTAGATTTGTAAGTTTTCAATAGTAAACTAGTTGATACTGTTTGAATCATCGAGTTAAGGGTGCTTTTTTAAATAACAGAGAAGTTAATGCAAAAAGATTTAATTCTTCATTTGTTCAAACTTTAATATATTGTAGTAAACAAATTTTAAGTTATTGTTGGCATAAGAGTTTTTAGTAAATCTCTAGTTCTCCTTCCTGTATTTTCCTGAAATAAATATAAAATTTATTTATTCGTAATTTAAATAAATTCCAATTTTGAAGTCCTTTTTATACGCGTAGGGCATGCTACCGCAAATCCGTAAAAAAAGTATTGTGGGATTTATTCAGAGGGTATAGACCTGTCAAAAGATAAGTTAAGAAATCTCCAACCCTTGTGGCTACCGGCTGTATGGCTCCATTAGTTTCCGTTATCTATCTACTCTTGACCATCTGATACCGTCTGAGTAATCTACATCCGACGTTTTTTATTCGAATTCCAGATTAACCCTTTTCCCTATTTTATTTCAACAGGGCAGTTTTCTTCATAATACTCTCGTAATAATTCCCGCAGGATATTTTTCTTTCATGAACTCTATTATTGTGTTGAGTCTCACAAACAATTCCAGTTTAAACGCGTTTTTTACTTTTATTTATTTCTGTTTCTTTATAGCAGGGAATTTTGTGCTTGTTTGCTTTTTAACATTTCATAACAGTTTCTTCATTATCAAAATTTTCTTAACATAATTTTTCCACCCTTTGCGTATGATGCATTAGTTTTCATACTGTTTCGGCCTATTTCTGGATATATTTTGTCAGATTACTTGAGGGAGATATTTCGTGCTAGTATATAAAAATTACGTTTCTGAAGCTTGATGGATAAAAAATGCATTGATTTTCCCGTACAAGATTTAAGTGCACTAATTTTTAATTTACAATAAAGCGGCGCAGTTTACGAAAAAAGATTAGATAAGGTAAAATTCGATTAACTTGATAAATAATAAAACTGGTTGCACTTAGAGGTATTAAACATTTAGCTAAATCGTCCAGCGTCATGTTTAATGTGCTGTAAAATACCAAAAACGTTAGTTTATTAATTGATAATGTAGTAATGACCGCTGTTTACTAATTCATACCTCTGATAGTATTTTCTGGTCTGCTCTGGATATTATTTATTTTAACACCGTTTATTTATTTAACAATTTTGCATCGCACTGTACATTTTAATACAATTTACCTCATATTTTCTTAATAGCTCACGTCGTGGTAATAAATAATCGTTTAAAAAATTTTCGCCTATATTCCTGGTAGTATTTTCTTAATAAAATTGCGGAGCGATTAGTCGGTATATCAATTACTGTCTCTTTATTGGTGTTTGGCTTGGAGTTGGTTTGTGAAGCGAACGACACTTGTGTCGGTAAACACCTGGGAGGTTCGATTACCAAGGGTGGGTAAGTAATAAGTATTCCGAGGCGCTTTTACATCATACAAATTAAATTCTGACATTTCCAAATTATGTCTATCCTACTTAGGAATTATTAATACGCCGACATTAATGGAGCTGAATTACAGAACTCGGAATGATCAAACAAATTGAATATAAAAGAGGCATTTTCAGTTCAATTCCAGTCATTTCGGTTCAAATAACAGTTAAAAATTGCTTTCGTTCTAAATCCCGTTTCTATTATTGCCGCACAAAGCCTGGACATTTATGGCCGTGTTCTGCAACTTTGTTACGTTCTTGCACGAATATATCCTTTATTATCGTTTTTATGTATTCACAAACGCTAGATTAATAAAGCGGATTGTCGTATACGTGATTGTGCGCTCAAATATGGAGTGGAACATTGCCCCAATTTAATGCTTCTTTACGTAAAGCGTATTTTTCGCAAACTTCGTAATTGCGTGGCTGGCTCAGGTGGTTGTTATTACTACTTTTGTGTTTTCTATTGACTGCGCCCCAATTTGCTAAGCTTGGTTATATAATAACGCTCCGCTTCGTCTTGCATCTTTGATAATTATTTGTTACCGTTTGTCCTCGAGTATAATTATAGTTTGTAGAATCAGCTGCACATAAATTCGTATTGTCAAAAATAATATAACCGTGCTTCATAACAGTACATTACAATAAGAATGAGATTTGCTACAAACTATAGAAAAGTTACTTACTATATCGTAAATATGCAGAAGAGCTCTTATATTGTCTGCCGTTGGCAGAACACAAACCCATAAACCGAAACCTTGTGTTTGTAAACCGCATCCCCAGCAAACCCTATATAAACCTCAAATACCCTCCGGCTGCGCGCCTTTCCTTACTATACCCATCTACCTTCCAGACAACACCATTGCTTTAATAGAAAAGTTAGCAGGAGACACTATACTAAATCAGATTTTAGTTAACCCGCAATATGAGACCCAGAAGCAATGAACATCAGGAACGACGACTCCAGGAACCGGCCCTCACCAAACGACCATCTAGCACCAATCCATCTGAACGGCATTCACCTCATAAAAGGGAGGTAGATTCAGGGCTGAAGAAGTAAACAACATAAAATGGCCCATCCACCCAACTTTAACTAAGAGCTAGCGCGCACGGGTGACTTTTATCACCGTGACAATAAAGTTTCTGTCACCGTTGAGTCACGCCACCAAAGATGAGTGCGCTCACGAAGAGTGATAGTCATTTCATTTTTAATGACAATTAGCGTCATTCATCAACATGGATTTCGAAGAGACGGTTGTGGTCTGCGTACTAGTCGTTAGGCACAAAAGAAATTATCAGGAAAAAGAACACTAGGTTCATCCCCTTTGGAGTGACAGGTTGATAAGTGGCAAATTTTACACTATGTTTGAAAACCTGCGAGCATATCCAAGGAAATTTTTTGGATATTTTCGAATGAGTGTTAAAAGTTTTGATGAACTATTGTACATTCTTTACTTTTGATATGTATATCAGAATACTTTTTTAAATTCATATCGTAGAGTGCTGGTCTTTTTTCAACTTCTTCAATAAGTAAATCGTTATCTATGTCGTCTTCATGTACAGACACGTTTTGCTGAGATGTAAACGCCACCGACTCCATCACGCAGACGTTGTCGCCTTGATTGTCAAAGCGCAACTGACGGGGAGCATATAGGTTGGTGACACTTTTGTCACCGTTGCGCGCACGGCTATTGAAATCTAGCGACCCGGTGACAGTTTTGTCACGGGCATGTTCGCGGGTCCGCGGACAAAAAAGTCACTCAGTTGTCACGTCGTAACATGCGCGCACATTCATACTACACCATAGACTTGATGAGAGTGACGAAACTGTCACGGTGACAAAAGTCACCCATGCGCGCTAGCCCTAATTGTATAAATGACATGTAATATCTTACGTAAACCAAGAAATATATTTGAATACGGAACGGTTGTGCATCTGGTAATATGAGAATTCTCCAAGTATTGCAGGTATGGGTTTCTATGATTCCTATTAATTAAATTTTGGCAACAAGTGGTTCATGTTAGGTTCCTTCGATGGTTCTGTGAGCTGATACGATACTATTCCTGTAGATTATGGTATCTAAATTAGGGCTCACAGAACCGCGATCGTGGAACCGCTACTTCATAGATTATTTTAATAAATCATCATCACCACCATGCCTCTCTCAATCCATTTAGGATGTAGGACTCTCCCACTGTGATTTATCTTGTGCCTTCTGGATACAACCATAGTCTACAATTCTTTCAATATCGTCTGTACACAGCCTTGCTCTAAATCGTCTTCCCATTCTGGGTCTCCATTGTATTACTACTCTTGTCCACTTATCACCCGTAAGATTTGTTAGACGTCTCGCCCATTACCACCGCCGTTTAAGTATCTTCTCTACTACACCATCTGCCATAGTGTTTTATTTTTGTATCAATTAAATAGTCATACGATGCCTTATCATAATGGTATACCTAACATCGCTCTTTCCATTGTTCTTTGTGTTATTAGAAATTTAAGTTTATTTTTCTTGGTTAATGTCAGTTTTGGTTGAAAACATTTTTTTTAATGCTTATATTTATTATATTATATATATTATATTATATATATTGCTGTGTAATTTGTTTAAAAATAAATATTAATTAAATTATATAATCGCCCCACGTTGGCAGCGTCATATTTATATGCCGTGTAAAATAATTTTAGAATAAATATAAATTAAAAAGCCCTACCTTAACAAGATATATTTATATGCTTTGAATTATGTTTATAAAATAAATAATTCAAAAATAAACCTTCACGTTGGTTGCGCCAATAATACAAATTAAAATGAATTATTTGTTAATCGAAGAAATTGACTTTCCATTACATCAGCATATTTTATAATAAAAAATCTCAGGGTTCTAATAAACATATTAGTACTCGTGGCTTCTCCAAAGATAGTTATCTAATTACAATACTGAGTAAAACAAATACAAATATAAATCAATTGTGAACTTATCTTTAATCTGCTAATTGTTGAACGAACCTTACATCTTGATTCCGTCAAAACTGCCAACGGTAGCAATTTTGCGCCCTTTTATTCTGATGTTTCATCTCGACACGTCGCTGACTGGAAGCAGGATTGTTGACAATGCAATTCTTACAACTTTTGTTAGTTAAAAGTTGTTAAAATCCAATGAAATACTTCTATAACTTTTGTTTAAATGTATTAAACAGATCAGGTAAGTAGCTTTGTTCATTAATATTTTAATTCTACCAAGATTGCTTTTGATGAATTATAACTTTATTTATATTTCAGGAACGTTGAAAATATTCAACTCAATTCGAACTCCAAACTCCAGGTTAATTTTATTTTTATAAATGAAATATTTTCGCAGATTTAACTTAGATAAGATTTATTAATCTTTCCAACACATAACAATCACATCACATACGTATAATTTTGAAATTTAAATGAACTTCATCGAACATACACAAACTTTTAACCTCAAAACAGAATGTAAATAAACCTTGGCCACGCCCAAAGTTTGCAAAATTAGACTCTAATATAGTTTTATGTTTAATTCGGAGCAAATAAATTATGCGTGCTTCCACTATGAACACTGTGAAGCGACTAAAATCCAATATTTCCCACAAAATCCTTATTAAATTGAAAAATATACCAATCAGGACACAGAAAACAATCGCTAAAATCTACAACTGACTTGAAACATTACAAAACTGTTAATAATAAGAATAATACAATAAATTTCAACAAACAAAGTTCATATTTATAATCTACATAAAATTTAGAAACTTTTAATATCAATTAAGCCAAGATTTGAGACAAAAAATATACACATGATAAAAATATTAATTTTATACAAATTTCACTTAAAACTTCTCAAAATCATTATAAACATAAACATAAATCACTAACAATTGTACAAAAATACAAATACATCCTTCACATCTATTATTAAGAACATAAATAAGCAAAATTCAAAAATAACCTCACAAATCTAATAATTCCCTCTAATTTTATTAATGTAATTAAACAAAATAATTCTGATTAACAAAACTGCTTCAATCCTTCCTTTATACAATACAAAATTAAATTAAAACCATAATAACTCTTTCAATTTAAATTAAACCCTGTACACACAAATAAATAGGATGTTAAAATACAAAAATACAAGAATCTATATTTTAGGTCTCCCAACTTTACCCAGGACAACCCAAAACATTGTCTACTCCGCACATAGACATCCATATCATCATTCTCTAAGGAATATCAACCAACACATCACTCTGAGTTCAAGCAAGGCACTACGTAGCACATTCCGAAGATTGTAAACTACCTTTTACATTAATCAGGTATACATTTGTCAT
>JABXWE010001109.1:0-70595 GCA_014611495.1 Limonius californicus
CCAAAACGGATATTTCCGTTAAAATCTCGATTTCGAAAATTTTCATGAATTCAATACTTACCCTATACCTATAAGGTATGGGAAAGTAAAAAGAAACCATGTTTCAATTGACAGGGTTTTCACCCCTTGAAAGTATGTTCAATAGGGATCCAGATAGTCATTTTCAACTATGAACTAATTTTCTCAGAGGAAATATTAATTTGACTACATCAATGAAAAAACATTAGAAACATTAAAACATCATTTTAAAACTCTTTCTTTTAGGTTCTACACCCCATAAAGGAGTTTGTCCTGCAAGACGGAAGGTCAAATCTCCCGTGATCTTACACTTTGTTGTCTCCTGCTAAATTGATACATGGTGATGTGGTGAGCATAACGCATTTTCAACCGCATAATCGCCCCTTGTTCATTCGAACGCAGATAAAAAATTATTTAAAGAAGCTGCTTTCTTAACTCTAGGGAACGAGTTAATAGGTGCTATTCCTTGTATAAACGAAATATTAAATAAATATACCATACAACGAATTGCCTGTTATAAATCTTAAGGGAATTACATCAAATTTTAGAAATGATATTTTTAACCTATTCAATTTTTCATAACCTGTTCACTATGGCATTATTTAACTATAACAAAGATTTGTTACGAGCAGTACCTCTTAGAAGCAAGTACTCATTACTGAAAAAACGTAAGCATGACTCTTGTTTACAATACAAATTTTGTTAAGTACCGATTTCCAGATCGGGTTCTTGTCCTTTCAAGGTTGTATTGTCTTAAAAATCTAAAGTTTGAATGACTTAGCAAAATTAAAAATAAATCTCTAAAATATTAATCTCATATACTAATCAATAATCTCTGATCAAAAATATCTAAAAAATCATTCACCAGACACACATGTTAACCATGCACTTTTATCAACATTCTGCCGCTGAAACACTTAAATGGGTTGTTATCAATTGGTTTCCAGAAATGTAATACTAAAGTTGAAGATATACTGAGATTATCGAACACAAGGCCAAAGCCCTTGAATTTTACTTTCTGTTGCGATATATAATTAGCTTTAATTTCATTATAAGTAATAGAATGATTAACACTTACGTAGGAAGACACTCATTTATATCAAGTAGATTATCTGCATATGTCTGTTATTATATTATGATGTACCGGATATTTACACAGATAATATCGGGTAAACTGTGTTGCAAGATATCTTTGTTGTGTACATGTGCTACATTCATGCTGAATATGTTCTTAATTAAAATACAATGAAAGTTGGTAAACAGATGAACTAATACATTATTAGAGGTCGTAAATAAGCCAAGGGCTCTTGAGAATTGAAGAACCCCAGTGAGTTTTATAAGAACACTGTATGAACTAAATATCAATAGTGGTATACTGATAAATAGTTAATTATATACTACTTAAACCAGTGGGCTACGCAAAACGTTGTGTTTGATGACTTCTCTTACAAATAATACAGAAACCTGCGTTGAGGTGTAAAATACATCTTTAAACCGGCTGACGTTTATATTTAAATGTTTGGATGGATGTTGGCAAATTAAGGTCTGGATTAAGGAAGTATTCCTCTTAAGTGACACAATTAATATAGAATGTTCAAGCAGATAATCAAAATGTAATTGTTTCTTCGAGTACGGTAATTAATTATAATAATAGTATTTTTTCTTCGAACGACGACCTTATATTTGTAAGTCCCTATGTCTGGGTACTTCACGCACAAGCTATAATAATCATAGCTTCTTTAAATTACAGAACACAAGAAAGCAAAATAATTCATAATACTAAAAATGTCTGCAATTGTATAATATTTATGTTAATCAGTCCAATTACTCTTGGCAAGCTTGAAACAATTTCAGGAAGATATGCAGGGTACAGCGTGGCTCATTCGTGCGTCAAGTTCAATATTGACATTACTAAAATGATTTGAAAATTTTTCCTTTTTAAGTGATGTAGTGCTAAAATGCGCGCATTATAAAAATATCTTTAAATATACAGTGTATCTCGCTACAGCGGAGCATTTTCAAGATTTTATTTTCTAAATAGAACACCCTGAATATTTTTACATTTTGTAATTTAGTACATAATCACCTTCCCAAGGATCTTCTGGTTTTTAATTTTGGATGAGCCGTTAGCGCGTTTATCTAAAAAATGTGAAAATGTTAGTCAACACAAGGTTTAACAAATTTATACAGTGCCTGAGTATTCCGATTAATCAAGAATACGTATTTCACAGTGACGAGCGAAGTGATGTACTAAAACGACACAACGATCAATATCAGCTATATTATACATGGTGTTATCTGCATGAGCGCAAATTTGATTTATGCCGGAAAGCCTTTTCTCGTTTTTTTTTTTCAAATAGAACATTGTGTATATTATTACATCTTTGAATTGGCGCATTAGTTCTTCACAATTTTTATGAACATTGTTCTATACCTAAAATCGATATTTTTAAAAATATTTTTACTTTATCATTACAAACCGTTGAATTATTAAACTTCTACTATTCTAGTAGCCTTGATTTTGAGTTAAAGTGAGTGGAGATTGGAAATGGAAAGAACGACTCCTAACCGTTTCCAAAAAATATTGTTCACTGTTGAGTCGACTTTCAACCAAAGTGGTAGCCCAATCCAACATGGGCATATACCATCACCGCGCTAGGCCAAGATTTACTAAGGAGCTTCCGTTAACCTACAGACCATTTGAGCGCGAAATCTTCAAATAGTCGTGTATCAGTTGCGCGCGAAATCTTCAAATGGTCGTGTACCAGTTGCGCGCGAAATCTTCAAATGGTCGTGTACCAGTTGCGCGCGAATTCTTCAAATGGTCGTGTACCAGTTGCGCGCAGAGCTTAACAGCCATATACATGCTAAAAGCAGCAAATAACTAACTTGTGCCAAAAATAAAATTTAGTAAAAATTAAGCACCTTGACTAATATTTTTACCGTATTTTGGAGCACCATTATTGTAAAAAAAAAATTAAAAAAATAAAATTCCTTCTAGCGCAATATATACTGCGACGAATATTATTTATATCTCTGATTGTTAGGTAGACGTCAGGTTGTGGTTTTATAGCGGAGTGTATCAACTTACTGGGTTTTTCGTTGATATCATCAGCAGGCTTTCGCTTAACAGCGTTTCTTCCGACAATCAAAGAGTAATAATGGGGTCGTAAAATGAAAAAATGAACGTTTTTATTAATTTATTAATTAGCTACATAGTAAGACTTAAAATATATAACGCAAGATAACAATTGGATTATCAAGCCTCGTGCCCAAATGGTCTCTCATATTTTTGGGACCGTTTTAAAAACAGATTATGAAAGGTACAGGTACTAACCGCTGTGCGCTAATGGTACACACCGTCCGAAATTATTCTCATCATTATACAATAGAAAATCCAAGAATTGTAAGTTAATGGGCAACGACAATAGACTGTAATTGTTTAGGAAGGTACTGTGAGCGATTTTGTGATCGAGTCTCATTCGTTTAATACACATCTGAATGATGCACCATATTTGTATTTCTTGCAAAATAATGTTCCTCAATTCTTGCAGAATGCTCCTCCAAATCTAATGGAATATATGTGGTTCCAGCACGACGGTACTCCTACACATTTCGCACCAATGACTCGACAGTTCTTGAATCAAGAAGTATAAATCAGGTGTAATTAGTCGTGGCGGTCCCAACAGTTGGGACCTACATTGCCAGACAACGGATATCGTTTTCCTATGAGAACATGTAAAAACTATTGTGTACCAAACCCCCGCAACTACTACAGAAGACATGAGGCAATGCATAATAAGACGGTTTTGGTACAATTCCCGCTGAGTCATTGGAGCAGTAAATATGCCGTTTTTGAAACGACTAAACGTTTGTTGAAGAGAACGAGGTCACATTAAACATTTGTTAAAAATAAATACTTCAATTAAAATAAAGTCGTTTTTCTATCTATGATATTAATAATAAATGCTATTACTTTATGCAAAACTCACGATTAGATAGAAACAAGAAGCTTAAGAATTTAACGATAGAGTAAAAATATCTCCGAAAATATCAATCCTAGACATAGGGCATTATTAATAACAGTTGTGGAGGAGCAACGTCCTAATTCAAAAACATAATAATATACACAGTGTTCGATTTAAAAAGAAGGGAAACAATTGACTTAAATATAAATAAAATGTGTGCTTGTAGAAACTCCATTTATAATAAAACTAATATTGGGTGGTTGTGTCGTTTTAGTACGTCACTTGGCTTCATAACTACGAAATATATATATTATTAATTAATTGTAATACTCACGCAGCAAATTAATTTGTTAAACCTTGTACCGACCAAAATTTTTTATATAGTCGGCTCTCCCAAAATCAAAAAAGCAGAGTTCGCTAGGAAGGTAATTTTATACGCTGATTTCGAAAATAAATATAAAATATACATGACGTTTTCTTCAAAAAATAATGCCCTGAAGATGGTCCACTATAGCTATAGCTATATTATATTAAAAAATATTTTTATAATGTGGTCAGAAGAAACATTTCCGAATAATTTTGATTTTAACGAACTAATGAGTAACTATATAAAGTGTGTTTCAAAATATTCGCAGTTTTGGTTAGCTCTTTATCTTCACCAATATTTTCTGATGGCATTTGTTAAACTTGTCAATTATTGTTAAATAGCGAAACCCGTTTGAAATCAAACACTCTTGATAAATTACCAACGTATACACTTGAAATTTGAGTACACTTTGTATTTTCTACAGTAGTAACAATTTACATATATCCCGTAATACATCTTCTTAGCTTACCCAAACTACCTTTCTAATGAGATTTCATTAATGTTTTCTACCAATATTTTCCTGATCCTAAAATAGCAGCACGATCTGAGACTTGCTTTTCCAAGTTCACGTCAAATACACATCGACTTGTCATTTTAGTAAAATCTTATCTTGGTTTCATAACAATCCTTGGGTATACATATTCTAAAGTCGCCACAAGCCGACAAACGCAGGATTAGTTCGAGAAACATTGTTTTTTTGTTGCAATAATTTCGGATTAAATATCATCTTCTATGTATGTTTTAAGTAGTTAACTGATATTGCAATTGCGTAGTCTCAATCTATTAATTAACGCCATAATAATTATCCTTCCATCGTGTATCAACATTTCGTTACCCCAAAATCGGCGTTCTTAGGAACTACGCGTGACCTACAGCCTACGAGGTTTAACATCTTAATTCCCACGTTATATAAGAACTAAATCAGCATATGTGTGTAATAGCTCAGAATTTCATCGTGCGAAGATGATCAAGCGAAGATCGAACAGCCGTTTCTATGTAAAATACTATCGAGTACATAGTGTTCCTGCTAGTCATCATGGAGCAACGAGCTCATATTAACTTTTGCTATAAATCAGAGAAAACTGCAACAAAATACTGTATACGAAGGCAATGCCTTAAGTCATATTTGTGCGTGTGAATGGTTTAAACGTTTCAAAGTTGAATGTCAGGACCTCCAAGATTACGTTACAATCGGACGTTTATCGATCCCTCGAAATGCAGATTCTTGAAATTGTGGAAGAAGATCGCCAAATGATCTGACCCTTAAATGAATTGTGCCTAAAACACAAATAGTACATAATGGATTTTACATTGATGTGATTATTACAGCGCATTCCTAGAGAATGACCGCAATTTCAAGGAAAAGATAAGTTGGGACTTGAGCATAAGAATGCATATGCCCGTTCTGTTCTGATTATAAAGTTATTTCCCATGTAACACAGCATTTTTTGAAATGAATCACCTATGCCATTCACCTGACTTTGCACCAACAGACTTTTTTCTCTGACCCAATATGAACACTGTTCTCGAAACAAAACGATTTCAAGACGTAAGAGGTATTAACGGAAGGGGAAAGGACCATTCGCCACGGCCGAGGCGTTGCCAATCTCACTTGCCGTGACCGAGCGTCCGTCGTCCCCACTCGCGGCGGTCCAACTCGCCGCGGACCGACCCGTCGCAAAAGTTTGCAGTTTGAACAATGAAATTGAACAAAAGCGTTGATAGTAAACTTATTTATTTATTTATGATGCATATATAATAATTTGCGGCAACACGTACCATTTTCACAGGAAAACTACCATGTGAATGATCGTTGATCCTCTTGAAAAGCTACTGGCCATAGTGTGGATCCTCGTTTTACAACGACCATTTTACTCACACCGCCAAAACTGCACACTAGCGTCACTAGAAATTTTATCAAACCCATAAATAAAACCGTCACAGTAAAACTTTTCGTTTCCACACTGAAAAAATATTTGACCTGCCATTTCTAAGCACACTTAATCCTCGGAAAAATCGGTAACAACTGAACCAAAGATATATCTTTACGTTTTGTAAGTAGACGTAAACCGGCCTAGGTGGTTCAGTAGTTACCGCATTTGCCTCTGGATTCAAAGGACGCGGGGTCGTATCCGACCAAGGTCAGTGAGATTTTTCTAGCAGGGAAAAATTTAAAAATGCGCCTTCTGCCGGATAAGAAGTAAAATCATAGGTCCCGTGACATTGCAGTATGTGATGTGTTAAAAATCACTACTGGGGTTGGAACTACTCTAGATAGGCAAAATTCGTAGTTGTGGTGTACAATGGGCTAAACACGGGCTGAGTGCATAGAGGTGCTCAGAAAACCGCGTTTTAGAGGAGGTGTAGAACTATTGGACAATATCAATTTCTATGAATTTGAGGCAGATAAAGCTGATTACCGTTAATTACCTAAGTACAAATTAAAGTATTTTCAAATATTCTTCGAAACATCCAAATCTAGGAGACACCCAACAAATTCTAGAAATTGCATTTTATATTATTTAAGTACCAATTTGGAGGCCAGTAGAATCGTGGTGAGTCCAACCGCGGTGAGTCGGGCTTCGCGACGAATCGGCTGCGTCAACAGCGGCGACACGACCACAGCGAGTTGCACCTAGTGATGGACATAATCGAATGATTAGTATTCGAATAATTTTAATAATCGAAATATTTAATCGAATCAATCATTCGCATCCAAAAGGCGCGGCGCGCGCATTTCGGAAATGCGAGAGATATCTCGCATCCTGCCTTTCGAATGATGAGTCCTTGGCACTCCCGCTCTTGTCTCGAATTGTTTACTTTGTTTTCGACTTGATTCTGTTCTGTATTTATTTAAATTTCGTCACATTGTAAGATTAATCTGATTGCTAATGCCATTGGATGTTTTTCCGTGTTATATTATAAGTAATTACATATCCTAAGCGACATGGAAGTCGCAACACCAAGAAGGGGTAAGAATTTTTTGACCAAACTTGGCAGAAACGTTTAACTACTAAAAGGTAGCAATTGATTAAAATTTCATTTATATGGATCAAGTGATAATGGCTTATCTGACAGTTCTTTCAGTTTTTTCTAACAATTTTATCAGGTGTATGTTTCGCGAGATTTTGTTCAATTCTTTATTGTTTTCGCTTTTGTTTTGAGGTTTTGAGTTTCATCCCTAGAGTGCGCCAACATAGAAATTACCGCCAACTAAGCGAATTCGACAGAGGTCGCATTGTTGGTTTGCGCGAAGGTGGTTTCTCGTTCAGAGAAATTGCAAATCGCCTTAACGGGAACCAATCCACCATCATGCGCTGCTATCAGGCATGGACTAGATAGGGTCAGGAACGTCGCTGGAGAGGAGACGGGAGGCTAAGAAGAACAAATGAGGTGCAGGACCGCCATCTTCGACTAATGGCAACAAGAGACCGATTCTCCAGTATCAGATCAATTGCCGATCAATGGTTAGCTAACGAAGGTCGTCCTGTAACCCTTCGAATGGTTTACCGCCGAATCAGAGCTTTCGGCTTGCAATCCTATCGACCACATCTTGTGTTACCGTTAACGGCTCAACACCGACCGCAACGTTTGGAGTGGTGTAGGTTGCAACGTCGCAATGTTGAATTTTCTGTTGCGAGGCATGTGCACCAAACTTTGGGGATTATGGTATGGGGTGCTATAACTTATGGGAGTAGGTCCCGTTTGTTATTCATCCGAGGCAATATCAACGCCCAGCTATATGTGGATGAGGTGGTAGAACCCCATATTCTTCCATTTCTTCAGCAGTTGGAAGACCCACTTTTCCAGCAGGATAATGCCCGTCCCCATATTGCAAGACGTTCTATGGACCGATTTGCAGAGGATAATGTCAATCTCTTGCCATGGCCAGCCCGATCATTCGCCCATCGAGCATGTTTGGAACATTATGCACATTATTATACACTCAGAGAAGACTGAGGAACTTGCTGCATCCTCTGCAGACGCTGTAAGCTCTACAGCACGAATTACAGGTTGCAGGGAACACAATACCTCAAGAGGAAATCGACCATCTGCTAGAATCGATGCCACGAAGAGTGGGGGCGTGTGTAACCAATAGGGGGGGACCAACTCATTATTAATAAAAATTATGTTTGTATTTTGTTCTATTTCTTTAAAACTATAATCAATTGCTACCTTTTAGTAGTTAAACGTTTTTACCAAGTTTGGTCAAAACATTCGTACCCCTTCTTGGAGTTACGATTTCCATGTCACTGAGTAATATTACCGATGTTTTTAATTATTTTATTATAATTGATTCATAATTTATGTATTTATAGCGTTATGATGACAACCAATTTAGCAACTAAGTTATTTAAACGGGAAGGTAACATGAAAATCTCAACAGTAACCATCGATTTGAAAGCAGTTTCTTTAGAGGGTTAGACTTTTAAAACGTTGCATTAAGCGTAATAAAATAATTGACCACTAAATAAATATCAAATATTTATTGTGATACCTAAATTACTTTTCTTTTTAATATGCAGACGATAACAGAAAACATTAAAGTTGCATTATCACCCTCTTCTACGGGATTTTGAATTTTTTTTAAGAAAATGGAAGTTGCTGAGTGTTTTTTAAATATTGGGAGAGATATTTACTTAATAATTTAAGCCTAAAACACCATAACACCTTTTCGAAATAACAAACCATGCCGAGCCATAGAAATTTCTTACTAATTTTATTCGTAACGACTTCACCGCAAATCGACAGCTTTAATAGTGTATTTCCAGTATTAAAGTTGGTTTAATTTACACCTAAATTAAGCGCTCTACAGTGTTTATTGTCGTTATTTGGAAATTGAAGAGAAGTTCACAAAGGTTTGTGTTTTGTGTTTTAATATTGTCTTAAATACAAATGCCGTGATTTGCATCGATGAATAAACGTTATTTACGAATAGTGACGAAACAGAAACAATCCTACCAGTATATTCATTTCCTCTAGCTTACTGATCACTTGTTATTGGGTTGGTTTACAGTCGTTGGTTACTAAGTACACTGACTCATTTATATTTATATCTGGTCACTTTAAACTTAATAATGATAGTTTATTTTATAGTTTAGCCAGTTGCAACAGGAAATATCACTGTCAGTAAGACACAAACAAGCGACCAACTACATGTGCGTAAACCAGAACTAAAAGTCATTAACTTACTAAATGTCACATTAAACAGCTTACACAAATAAACCAACTACTATCGCATACACATAATACAGCGACATCTCATTTTCTCACTAAGTCTTTGCATTTGTAAGTGTTTTTAAGCAAACACGATTACTGAGGTGTAAATCAGTTCTGATAATTTAGTGAAACCGTTGGAAAATTATACTAATCGTACCCTAAACTTTTTGTTGAAACCTAAAACTTTATTCAACTTGTTAGAAATACTATTATAAGTCGCAATTTTTTAAGTTAAGAAAAATCAAGTTGAAAATACCTTTGAGTTATCAAGAAAGCGGAGCAAGATATGTATTTCTTGCTCTGCTTTTATAAGTGATAAGTTAAGGGGTTTTCTTCATCATAATTTTATCATTTTTTTCATAACTTTCATCAAATCCAAAAACATTAAGTGTTGCTACGGTTCAAACGATCATTTTCGCCAGACTGCAACAAACTGATGGAAAAAGACAATTCAGCTCAGGGTTCACAAAAAACGCTTACAAGAAGAAAGTTTTAATTGTTATAATGTACAGAGTTATTAAAAGTAGGTGGGCACTACCCTTTCAAGTAACAGCTAAATGAAGATCCTCCTGAAAGGGCCGAAGACCAGCAGCTTACGAGTTTACGTTATTGTGCTTCCTCCTGAATACATCTTACAAAATACTTGCAAATGGGAAAATACATAAATAAGTCATGAATTTTGAATAATGATTGTAATATATATTGAACAAAATACGAAATAATTAATAGAATTACAATCAGAAGGAAACGCTCAAAACAGAACCAGAGGCGCTCCTGTTACAGATTGCGCATAAACGGAGGTCTACCTGACGTCCAAATTTGATGATTCGCCGCTACTAGCCACGATATTTACGGTAATATCAAGAAAGAACTGCGTAGCCAATAACAGTTCACTTTACAAAAACAAGTACAGTAGTTTATTGTCAAACAATAAAAAAAAACTAAAATTATACAATTCGTAGCACTTTCAGTAAAAGGAAAATTATTGCAAACAGTGTCCACTAAGAACGGTATACATGTATAATTTTTACTTTGGTTCACCGACTGTAGAGGTAAACACAAACGGTTACCCTTTTTTGTTGCTCTTTGTGATGCAGGCCCCTGGGTGGAGGAGAGAGACCGCGGATGATCACTAGCCATCGCAACAAGAAACAACGGATCTAGATATGGCGCAATTCTAATTTTTTTCGGAAAACGGCGAACTAAATGTTTTAAAACGGACAGGAACGAACATAACCGGCACAGAGCTTTTGTTAATGCGGCGAACGGTAACGAAAACGGAAAGGGGGTAACGAGATTTATATTCATCCCCTTAGCTATCAGTTCAAAATTATACAAGTATACACTCGAACCACGGACTACGACGAGGAGGTTGAGAAATTTTATGAAGATATAAACATTACATTAAAGACAAATTGGACGAAATATGCCCTACAAATAGGAGATTGCAATGCAAAAGCTGGGAAACGCGAAGAAGAAAACAAAGATAACGAAATAGGTTTAGGACCATTCGAATCAGGAGTTAGGAACAATAGAGGAAGCATGGTAATAAATTACATAGGAGAAAACAATGTGTATCTGATGAACACGTACTTCAAAAATTCGAAAGAAAGGCGATGGACCTGGCAAGGCCCTAATGGGACAGTTAGAAACGAAATTGATTACATAATAAGTAATAACAATGACATTGTAGTGCATACAAAGGTATTAAATGCTGTAAATACCGACAGCGACCATCGTATGCTGGAAGCTAAGATTTATATGAATACAAAGTTAGAAAGAAAGAAACTAATACTAAAAAAAAACTAAAAAACCTGAAATTGATGTAGAGAAACTGAAGTTAAAGATCCCAATACCAAGAAGAAATATAAAAACATATAATCGGCATAAAATACGATAAGCCTCTGAATACCTTAAACAACGAAATAACGCCACTTATCCTAAAAACATCTGAAACCCTAGGAAAGAAAGAAAGGACGAACCAGAATAGACTCAATAAATATATAATAGATTTATTAACGCACAACGAAAACAATTAAAAGGGAACAAAACGAACAATGCAGAGGTGGCACAGTTAAACGGGACTACCAAGAAGAAAATAAAAACAGATATTAGAAGTTATAACAACAATAAAATCAAAGATACATTAGAGGAAAGAAAAAATTTAAGTGCTCTTCTGAGATCGATTTCGGAAGGAAAACCCACTTTAAGTAAACTAGTAACGAAAAATAATGAAACACTAACTATAATTAAAGCAATAATAAGAGAAACAGAAGACTTCTACCAACATCTATACAGTAGTAAAGTTGAACCACCACCAGAGAAAACAAAAGAAGAGCGAATCAAAGTGAAGAATGTTGGCTCTTAAGAAATACCTAAAATCAGAATAGATGAAATAGGTAACTCATTAAATAAAATGCCAAATGGACGAACATCTGGAGAGAATGGGATTGTCGTTGAAATGCTCAAATATGGTGGAACACCAGCTTTAAGAATTCTATCAAAACTGTACAACAAATGCTTACATGAGTGTACCATCCCTCAAGATTGGAGTAATGCCTTGGTGATGTTACTGTTAAAAAAACGAGACAAAAACCAGCCAACTAATTATCGAACGATCACTATTTTATCTGTATTATACAGACATTATACTAAAATAATAACAGAACGTATTACAAGAATTGGATAACCATCAACCACGCGAACAAGCCAGATTTAGAAAAGAGTATAAAACATTACATCATCTTCAAGTAGTTAGAACTTTGATAGAAAAAGCCATTGAATATAACATCACTCTATGGTTAGCTTTCGTAGGCTATGAGAAAGCATTCGACTCCATAGAGACCTGGGCGGTCTTGAATGCATTAAACAACAGTTGAGTGGACAACATATACACAACACTAATCCGAAATTTTGAAAAAATTATAAATTTAAAACGAATGTAAGACATATTTTGTAGTAACGTTAAATTAATTTGAAACAGCCATGTCACAGAGCGCTTAATTTAATTTTTGGTCAAACTGCTGAGTTTCAGTATTCCATATTCGTGTTTTTATAATGTGCAGTTTGTTATGTGTATTGTTCGCAGTATCATCCCGTCGTACTGATAGGTGTATTTGGTTGCCTACAGTTCCTTTTTACCGCCAACCTTGTTTCAAACTTTTTAAGTTCCTTTAGTTTTAACGAATTTGCGAAAGATTATTTGAAGTTGTAGATGGATTTTGAATTGGGTGGCTGGAATATTTGAAGTATAGAGGTCAGGCGGGACTTCCTTTTGAGTTATTGGCCGTGCAAGTTGTGGGTTGCTGGTAAAAGTGTGGAGGGTGATTTAAGATTGTGGAATCTTCATGCTGCGTGGATTATTTAAATCATCCTTGGCTACAGGAGAATTTAGTTAGTTTTCTGCGAGTTATTTTGGTATTTTGCTAAATTTTCATTTGGTCTAGCCCAGATTAATTAAAAATGTTGCCAGAAAATTGATACGTTACCCGCCGTATGTTATGTGGAGTCTCCTGGCACCGTTTTCGGACCAACCAGCCTATCTCGTTCACCTGTAGTTTTCGGTTTCTACGTGCTGTGCTAGGTTGGATATAATCAGCCAACGAAGGGAATGTTCGAACTTCTGGGGAACTTCCGAATACGTTGTCAAAAGGTGCCTACATGAGCTGCTAGTCCAGCTTGATGCAATCAACTGCCGCTTCCTCCATACTCGTGTTCAGAAGATTCCAGGAACAACCCAGCGAACGACAAAAGGTCTGATTTCCCAATTTTCTTTGTTCTCTATCTTCCTGCGACCGTATACAGAGAGCTCCGGTTCCCGCTAAATCCAGCTAAGCGTGTTCCAGACTCAACGGGGAAGCCGATACTGTGTATAATTTGTATTTTTAACTTTATTGTATTATCTACCATTTTGAACATTATTATGCATTGGCGACTGGTCACTTACCTTCAGTAGACTTCATTTTTATCTGTTTTTTAACTGCAGTCTGATATTTTATTAAAGTTTTGCTGTACAATTACATGCTACACCAAATTTCTGCCCGATGCCCGTTGTGGTCGTGTCTATTTTCACGGCTGCGGGGCAATTGCAGTTTAGACAATTGGCAACTTAATTGTTGATGAGTAAAATTTCTTGTATTACCTATACGAGAATTATGCCGATTGATTAATAGCGATAAACGATTTGGTTCGGCGCTACCGTTTACATTCTACGCGTTGGTTAAGCTGACTTAAAGCCAGGCCTTGCGTCATTTCTTCAGCTTCCCGAAACTCGTATTCGACTTTAATTATTAGTAATTTAGCTTTGTGAATTTTTGGATCCCTTTAGTTTCAGATAGGGGTTACGCCCGCTAAATTGCTTTCCATGCCATACTTCATTCGCCTGGGAACTTTCCCTTAATTCCAGTTTTCTCAAGTTTTTTATCTGTTGTCTAAATCGTATAAAAAAAATTGAATAACTTGCGATAACTTAGGTTTCACCTTAGATTTGTAGGGGCACTCATATACAGAGTGTGCGACTAATTTCTAACTTAACTGTTCATATTTATGACGGTTTATACACAGGGCGTACAAAGTTTATTATTACATTTACTGTACATTTATTTTGGATTACACAGGTGTTTATGAAATTTCTACTATATTACATTTAAAAGTATAGAGGTTTAATTCACAGTATTCACTTTGGTGTATTATTGTGTTCTTGTTTGTATGTTGAAACCCGTAAGTTTTATTCTTCGTGGTAAGAGTTTACCCTTAGTTGGATTTGTTAAGGTAGCTCATAAGAATCACTGCACGACGACTGGTAAAGGATTTTGGCGCTCTTTTGAGGATTTTTATTGTCCATTCACCCATACGCGTTCTGCGGACGAGTTAGCCGTGGTGAACACACGGAAACGTTGCAGTGAGTTACCCGTGGGTAATAATTGGGTGTTTCCGGTCTGTTACGAAATATTTTGTCTTTTGTCCTGTCGTTACCCCCGTGGGGGCTACTGTGAAGGTTTTTTGTAGTAAGTTATCGCAATTTTATGGGATTTTAGAATACTATAACATACTGTTGTTATTAGACAGAAACGCTGTAAATAGACAGCCACTGTTTAATGAACTGAAAAGTCATTACGAAGTGATCGCCCATTTTGTACACTTGCATTCAGAAACTAGAATAACATACCTAATTTTCGTACTTAAAAAACATACGTCGGTGGTCTAGTGGTTAGCGCGTTTGCCTTTAGATCCGAGGGACGGGGGTTCGAACCTGGCTGAGGTCGGCGAGATTTTTCTAGCGGGGAAAAATCTGAAAATGCGGCTTCTGTCGGATAAGAAGTAAAGCCGTAGGTCCCGTGCCACTGCGATGTGTGACACGTTAAAAATACTACTGGAGTTGGAATTACCCCAGATAGATAGGCAAAATTCTTAGTTAGGATGTACAATGGGCCAAATGTGGCCTAACTGCATTGAGATGCTTTGAAAACCGCGTCCTAGATCTCACTCTTTCAAAGCAAGCAATTTTAAACTGCAATGTGCATCAGCGACTAGATTAATTAAATATTTCATATATTCCTTAATAACATATAAAGAAATCAACATATCCAATCGCTAACTTAAGTTTAAGCTTTTTATTGGGTTCTTAACCCTCTTTTAGTCGGCCTCTGTGATCTAGTGGTTAACGCAGTTACCAATACATCCAAGAAACGCGGGTTCGATCCTGGCTGAAGTCAGTGACATTTTTCCGGTGGGGAAAAATTTGAAAGTAAGTCGTCTGTTGGATAAGAAGTAAAGCCGCAAGTTTGATGCCACTGCGATGTGTGACACGTTAAAAATCATTACTGAGGTTAGAGCTACTCCAGTTAGACAAAACACATAGTTATAGTGTACAATAGGCCAAATATGGTCTAAGTGCAAAGAGATGCTTGGTAAACCATGTCTAGAGCTCGCTCAATCAAAACCACAACAATAAGAACCCCCTCTTAGGTAACTCTCTTAAATTATTTATTATAACTTCAAAAAGTGCTTTAATGTATTTTTTTAGTTTCCAATTTTCAAGAATTTCCCCCATATATTTTTAACATATGGAATCTAGATATATTTGATTGTGATTGTGACATTCAAGATAATTTATTAAAGGGCAGATGTATAATTTTTCCTTTTACTTTCCCATACTATCGATTATTAACTCTTAGAATTTCAACACAAGTCTGCGATTCTAGAATCGGAATGAAATTTCTAGTTTGCTTCCACAAAGCAATTATTGATCCTGGTATAGAAATTCCATTGTAGAGTCGGAAAACCGATGGCGCTAGACAACCGATTCTTGTAGTTGAAGCTTCTACTCTCGTTCTTGAATAAGAATTATTTGACACTAGTAGTAGCCATTTAGGGAGTTGTCACCCATATATTCGATAATGCAGGAGGTTCTATAATACTGTGACAATTTTTAAGTGCGGCATTTAGTTAAATAATTGGCATTACAATAACGTAAGATGGAAACATAGCTGATCAATATTGTTCTCACATAACCTTTCTCGGAAATTGTATACCACTGTTAATGTTTTCCCACAATGCTCGAATATAACCGTTATATACTCCTTATGTATATTAATTACAGAAAAAAATACAAAATTGTTACAAAATAGAGACTTTAATTAACACATTAATGACTACCAAGTATTTTATAACTTTGATTTAAGATACTGTTTAGCATTTACGTGGATAGCCAAAACACCGTCAAACTCATTTGCAAGTAGTTGAATATTTGCTTTACCATTGCTTCCTACTTGAACAGTTTTTCCGGTACATCTTCCGTTATTATCAATATCTCCACTTATTACATCGCAATATACACCAGCTGGCAGACATGTTTGCAAATTTTGCTTGAGGTCGCCTCCGTTAGTGAAAGCAATGAAACCTTTACCACCACGACAGAAAGCTATTTGCTGATCCCCATTAGACCACCAATCGTTCAGTCCTGTACCTTTCACTGCATTTTTGAAGCCAATCATATTGTACATCTGACGCCACCTGTGTTCACAAACCCATCCACTACCACAGCTACCATCAGAATTAATAGTCGGCGATATAATGTTACCATTGTTATCTTGAGGAGGCCCTGCAAATAAATTCAATTAAGTAACTAAATCGTTCTGTTGTAGCGGTAAAATAAATACCTTGATCGCTGTTTTCAAAATGAAAACTAGACATAATTTGGGTTATACCATAAGGATAAGCCAACATGAAAGCAGTTGCCATTTTATACTGCTTTGGAGTCTTAAAAGTAAGAATAGATGCCCCACCAGCACCGTGTCCTCGCTGATTATCATGATTATCTATGAAAATAAAGGAACTATCGCTCTCTAAAAATCCCCATTCAGGACCCCAGTTTTCTAGATAAGCCAGTTTGTCCTGTCCTCTAAATACAGTTCCAATTTTAGCTGAATGTTTGAACTCGGTCACGGTTCCCACAAATAAGTATTCTTCGCTTGAAATTGCTTCCCCACCTGCGAAATAATAAACAATAATCACAATACTTTTGTAACTGAGTTAATAATATCCTACCTAAATCAATAACTTCTTGATACACAAACGGTTTGGCGCCCTGGGGAAATCCAAAACTGGTATTTAAATGGTTTACGTTTCTTGTTATAAATTGTACATCCCATGGCCACATGTGTTTTGCTGCATCTACACGGAATCCTGCTACACCCAAATTCACAAGATGAGTGAGGTATTCGATAAGGATAGTTCGTACCCATGGTCTGTTCTAAAATTGATAAAGTTTAAATTTTACTACTAAGCAAACCAGTGTTGGTTCATCAATAATATCCCTTAAAGACATATAGCTAGCATCGCATGAAGTCAGGGCTTCTCTTCATCACATTCACGTAATTGGCGATGTAGTGAGCCTGTGCCTTTTCAGGCAGATTTAACCCGCCCTCATTCATAGTGAGCTGGGAATTCAATAACGACTGACATCCACTATGGGCTTTAAACCCAGACCTTCCGCACTGTAGACGTATGTCTTAACTGCTCCTCTTCATCTTCTTAGTTTTACTGTATTACAGTTAATTAAACTCTACTTACTTGATTCAGATCTTTTAAACCAGATAGCTCGCAATTGCGAACATTTGTAGCATTGTTATAGTCGTTGATACTACAGGTTGGATTGAAATCTGCAGGGCCATAGGGAACATCCGGAAACTCTTTGTTATTAGGATCTGCAATACTACCAGCCGTACCTACGGGGTTATCCGAATTGGCAGCCATATGGTTAATCACTACATCAGCATAAATTCTATAAAAGAATGGTTGTTTATGAGATGTTTACTTGAACTTGACAATTTTTACATACCTAACTCCAACCGCATTACATCTTGTAGTCATATCCAGAAATTCTGCCTCACTTCCAGAACGCGTTTGTATCTTATAACTTATGGGCTGATATCGTTCCCACCATGGGCGGTTCGAGATAACTATATTTTCATTTGGAGGAGATACCTGTAAATATTTTTATTCTCATGAAAACATTTAATTCGCCGTAGCAGACAAGTTCAATAAATATAGAAGTATAGAAGCAGAAAAGTAATGAAAGAACATATCAAAAATATTTTTCTCGAAACATTACTTGGGAAGCGCTTAGAAGAGAAACCAGAGCAAAGCACAGAAATAGAAGTATGATGATAAATGGGATTTACTACGGAAAAATGTATAAACAACTACAAACCAAGTACTCTTAATTTATAAATTTAAAAAAACTAGATGGTGAAATGAAGGGCTAAAGAAAAAGGCAAATTAATTGCATGTAAGCAATACGCAACAACTAAAATAATGGAAGGTAAAGATAGTAAGGAAGAAAAGGCGATACTGAAGGAAGCAGAAGAAACTGTTTGGTATAGTGAATACAGGCGATATCAGATCAAATAAAAAGAAAAGAAAATAGAACAAGAATATCATGGAAGAATTATATACAACTGTTGGTGAAGGAGACAGGAAAGACCATACCAGAAATGGGTATCTTACGAAGGGATAGAGAGGTGTACAGCAAATGTAGTGAAAATGGAAAAGAAGGGTAATAAATACAAGATGAAAATCATTTAATGACCAACAAACAGTTCCATTTCAAATAAAGTAGAAAGTTATAATATTATATCAAAATTGAAAATTATATAATGGGATTACCTGGACACCAGCATAACCATTGTGTTGAAGAAACCGTTCGCATTCATCTGCAATGTCTTTCCATTTCCATTCGAACAAATGTACGATTGTATTTCGGTTGTCCCACCAATATGGGTTATTCTGAGCACTGCACAATACTGCAGCAACAAGTAGTAGCAATATACTTCTCATTGTGTTTATTCGATACTGCAAACTCTCTAACACTGATACATAAGTTTCCTACAGTCGCTATTTATACCAAATCATATTTTAAAGTGTAGCATTGTATTTAAAGGGATACCTGGAATTTCAAAACGCTTTTTAGAAATAAGATAATCTGATTTGATTAGGAATGAACTTTGGTATGCTGGAATTAAACTGTTATCACAGGAAACATCAGATTATACCATAATAGCTTTGTTTTCGTCAAGTGACGTTTTGTATTTGTGCGTTAGACTTCGGCTAAAATCCAACTCACTGTTATAATTATGTTAGCAATATTTTATTAGATCTATATGATATGCAATCGATTTCAAGACTATTATCGTTTCTTTAAATTATTAGGAACGCCTTATATGGCTAACTATATGAAAAATCGCACATGTACTTTTAAACGTAGTTAAACATAGATTTATCTATTCCTTAGCACTTACAAACATTCCACTTAATGGTTAATGTGTCATGAAGTAGAAGCAAAACGTTTCAAAGAAGATGATATAAGGTTCAGAAAGTATTCATTTAGTGTGGGATTTTCTATATCTCTTTTATTATTCAAATTGGCAATATTATTATTTAGAAAAGTTGGGTTTTCAAATTATGTTCTAGCTGGGCTTAACTAAGTATACGTAGTTTTACTGCAAATTCGCAGCATATTATGACATTCTAATACTAAAGTACATCATATTCTACTCATTCTAACATTTTTATTTAAAATAATAATTCTTGCTATTCCTTTTTGTAACTGATGAACCTTAATAGGTTCTAATTTGATACAAATGTTGTTGATATTCAATTTTTAAAATCAATTGATCAATTGAATCATACTGTATAAGATAATCCCTCTTCCAAGATTCCCCTTAATTCTCGTTCTATATATTATTGGATAGTGTGAAAGGTTCACTAGCTTTGGTCTGATGTGAATATCACATACTTGAAATTCTTCTTATTCTTCTGTGTTTAGGCCAATGTTAACTACCTACAATTGAGTAGGTTCTATGAGCCCTCTTTGCACGTATGAAGTTGAAAATCAAAATTTGGAGAGATGATTTGTAATATAAATAATATTCCAATTTTTAAGATATAAAAATATTAGATTTGTGAAAACCAGTTACCAGGATAACTCCTAGAATGGGTCCCGTTTACTGGTACAACGACAGCGACCGCACACAGTTAAGAGAGCAGGTCAAAGCCGTCGGTCCCGGCTACCGCTACGATAATAGTCGTTAGGTCAAATCAGAAACGCTAACGTGACCTGAAAACTCACACACCAAGCTTGACCGCGGTCATATGAATTATTGTTATTATTATATTTATAGCAATGGCAAACCGAACTCTCCTCAAGAAGTAAAGTGAAATTCAAATATAAAGCTGAAATGAAATTCGTAACTGTTTTAATTTATTATCATATAACTTTAAATAATTAGAACCAAATGGTATTCCTTTTTTTTTTCGTATGATTCGCCGATAGCAATATTACTGGTATTAACCCATTAGTGCATAGAGTCCCTTTAAACAGACATGCAAATTTTAATGCATAGTACCTACTGTACTGAAGCTATTTTTAGTTAGTTGCATGTATCCCACTTATTTCGTAATAAAGATCCCGATTGATATTCAACTACTAAAGGAGGGTAAGATTTATTTAATAATATTTACATCTGCACATTTTAGAATTATAAGTTTATCATATTAGTTTCACCTGCACTTAAGCTATTTGTTACTATTCTTAATTCGCGCCTATAAGCTCTATAAGAAAATTCGGGAGATACAGAAAAAGGCAGTGACAACTCAGGCGATGAACATGCAGCCGATATAAATCAGCTATGTAGAGAAATACTGTGAGAAGAGTGTGACATAAGGTCCAGGGAAGAAGATCCTCTGATCCCTCTGTCTATTCTATATCCAAACTCTGGGCCTAATGCAAGTGCTAATATATGAAAGGGAAAAGTTAAATACAAATACCAATTATCCATGGTCTGAAAAATTGCCTACATCAGCGATTCTCAAAATGTGGGGCGCACCCACCTAGGGGTCGTGATAACATTAAATTAGGGGCGCAAGCATATGGAAAAAATAATAAAAAATTTTATTAAAAAAATTATATAATTTACTAAAAGAAAAGCAATAAAATACATTCTGACATAATTCAAAATAAAATACACGTTTACACTGATAGAATACACATGTAAATATGATTGTATCAGTACTGCACAATGTATTTAATAACTAAATTATCAATACTAAATTAAAAACAAGTTTAATAATTATTTGTGACTCCCTTGGACCTGTGTTGCAGAGCAAAGTTTTTCGAAAGGTTTAATATTAGAAATTGACACTCTGAGTTATTTTTCTATATTTAGCTGAGATCTATATTTTGTCTTCAAAGCAGCCACCGCAGAAAATCCGGTTTCGCAAAGGTAGGATGTTGGAAATGGTAATACGAAATGCTCTTGTTTTCAGTGCAGAAAACTCCTCATCCACCCCTGCCCAAAACTCAAAAAGTAATTTATTACTAAATTGTCTTTTGATACTAAATACTACTTCTTAGCTTATATTTAAATTTTGTAACTTTCAAAATGGCAGATAGGCGCCATCTTGAACTTTTTTTTTTAAATGTGAATGGGGATCGAGTGACATCTCATTTGAAAGGTATTTTAATTCTCCGTCTGATCCTTGAGCTGCATAAAAAAATATTGATTCAGAAACAAATGCCAGATGATTAAAATAACAAGTTTGTAGAAAAAATGAAGCACCCGGAAAATTTTGCGATTTGTGGCCCGGATACTTTTCCTTACGGCACTTTCCCGTAGCTCTTACCGTACCAAACAAGTCGAAACACGAATCAACTTCCAGCACGTGTCCACGTCATCACAGCGGGTTTTACTATTTCATAGTATTCATGACAGAAGCGACAGGTACTATCGTGGACAACGCCGAGTTTTTTTAGATGATAGCCGGCAATTCCCAGGCAGTCGTCCTATAATTATTCTTAGTTTACTTTGACTAAGATCGAGTGCTTGGCGAGCTTTTTGTTGAGAATTGGTGGATATGAATCGATTTGCATGGTTTTGTTTCGGATTTTCTTCCCAATATTCAAGTTTTTCTTGGTCCAACCAGCTGTTGTTCAGACGTTTGAACAAGTAGCCGGGATTTCACAAAAGGGTTCTGGGCCTATGAATGGGGTTTCGGCTCCTTTTTTCCAAGTTCATCTATAATTTCATTCCCTTTTACTCCTACGTGCCCTTGGATCCATTTCAATGTTACTCTATGCTTCTTGGAAATTTAACTTTTCCTGGTATTGCCATACCAGTTATGATTGTGTTTTATCAGCATTTAAGGTACTAAAATCCGCCTAAGTGTCAGAGAAGGCACATATTCTGCCGTTGATGTAGAGTCCTACAATGTTCACCTCTATGAAAGGTTTAATAGCTTAGGTTTCGGCTTGAATTTGATTGATTGAATTGATTTTACCCAAGGCCTTTGAGATCCTTACACCATGACCATATACGCCTATCTGTACGCACCACTTTCTCTGTGTTTGAGCCATACTTATACCAGGCTATTGACCCTTGTTTAATGTGATGGAAACTAGTTTTCCGCTTAATATTATAGGGGGAGTAAAAGAAAAATGCCTTTCGAAATTAGGTTTCGGGACTTTTCGTCCCTTTATCATATTGAACACGGTTCTTCTTTCATATCCTCGATGATTTTCATGTGCTCCACAATTATATTAAATTAAATGATTAACCTCACTAGTTAGATGTCATAACAATAAATTTAGTAACATAATTATAATTAAAACAATTATCGTAATATACCGGTCACTGTATTTAAAGAATTATTACAGAACTATATCAAATGTCCTACATATTAAAATAATACTAAAAAAGTATAATAGAATGATAGTGTTACTATTATTCAATAAATTGACACCCTGTATACGAGGAGGTTTGGTGACATGAATTATATACGCAAGCAACATACGTCGCATAATAAATAACCACCAACAAATATTCGGTATCCTAAAAATTAAAGGAAGGGGCTTAGCAATAATTTATGAACAATTTTAAATTAAGTTAAATATTCAAAATTCGCTTCTGAATAAATAAAATGTTTCACTATTGTTAGTGCAACTAAATTTAATTATTTGGTAGTTCTATACGGCGGTCTACCCTAAAACCCACTTCTTTTTAATTAATCCAGAAGCATCGCTACACCTTCCTTTAATTACTCCGTCGTTTTTAAAATCTTCTAAACAACTACTTAATTAAAGTCATGTTTACCTTACGTCACAATGACTATTTCAATTCAATTCCGATAAAGAATCTTGGAAACTGTATGCAAGAGGCACTCGTAAGGCTTGAAGTACACGACTAAATTGATATAATCGCTGGCATCCGCTGATTTACTTACTGCAATGTAAAAGAGTTTCGTAACTTTACTACAACAATGGAACAAAATTATCCTTAATTTAATGCAGGAATTTACACATTTTAACAAATCTTTAAGGTAAAAAATACAAAGCTAGAAACCAACAAATATGTTTTCTATTTCTTTGAAACATTTTATGTTCATATTTAGTTCCGCTTCTGTGTCACTCATCACCATGTTTATTTGGCCAGCGAAATTTAGGTACTTGTAACCCAAGAAACTAACAAATACCTTCCTTGTCGTACTTCATTCAAATTAATACTAATTCGCAAGTAAAACCATAATTTCAAGGCTTATAGAACATTTAATATACGGGGTGTAACTGGATGCCTTGGTCAAACTTTAGGATCGTATTCTACTCTTCAGATAATGATAAAAATTTCCATGGTTATTATCCGGAAATAATCCATTAAAACGTTATGACCACTTGAAATTCAAAAAAAGGTGAAAATACTTTTTAAATCATTCTTAGCAGATAAGTGACATTATTTTAAGTACATTTGCTATTATTTTTGTATACCTTCCATTACGCATACTTCATTAACATAGGAATGAGAGATATGCAGTTTATTGATTCGAATGAACCTGCATGATTTTAGCACGAAACGTATACAGTACTTAATTATCCAGCTAAAGATACTTTTGTGGCCATGCACAGTTATCTTGGATAGACGAGATCGTATGTGAAATGTTCTATAGATGGTAGTTGCAACCGAACCGTGCATAGGGTTGTTGTACTAGAAGATATTCTTGAAATAATTGAGGCTGAACCTAGTACTAGTACAAAACGGATTGCTATTGATGTCGGTGTTCCAATCAAACTATTTCGAAAATTCATTATGAGCAATTATTGTATCGTTTCAAGTACAAGCAGTGCAAACTCTGTTGAAGGCCGATTTTCTGCATATTCTAGTATTCGATATTATTCGAATAGCAGGTGACAATAACTTTCTCAAATTAATTTTTATCATTAATTTTAAGAGTAAAATCTAGTGTTTTCATAATCGAATGATTTCAATAATCGAATCATTAGTATTCGACTGATTTTAATAATGGAGATATTCATTCGACTTAATCATTCGAATCCAAAATACACGCGTATTTCGGCAATGCGAGAAATATCTCGAATCCTACCTTTCGAATTATGACTCCCTAGCCGTCTTGTCTCGAATTGTTTTTTTTTCTGCTTTCGACTGGATTCTGATCTGTATTTATTTAAATTTGGTAACATAAAATTAACCTGATTGTAAATACCGTTTCATGGTTTTCTATATTATATATACAGGGTCCGGCACTGAAACGGGATGATTTCAACATTTAATTATTTTTTAAAGAATGGATTTTTTATTAATTTATCATGTATAAATAAAAGTACAAGAATAGCCATTTGGCGTACAATACAAAAAAAACTATTTTCTAAACACTATGTTCGCCAAATATCCTCCATTGAAATTTATGCATTCTTGGAGTCGGAGCTGGAAGTTTTGCATGACCTCACGCAGCATATTGGCAGGTATTGCTTCAATCTCGTCCCGAATGCGCTGTTTGAGGGCTTGAATAGTTCTGGGTGGATCGGCCTCAAACACTTTCGTTTTTAGGGACCCCCATAAAAGAAAGACACAAGCCGTTAAGTCGGGAGAGTGAGGGGGCCAAGTGATATCCCCGTTTCGAGAAATGACGCGGCCTGGGAACAAAGCATTCATTGAAATTCTTGCAGTGTGGCTGGTTACGCGGTATATTGAAATGAAATGAAATGGTAGGCCGTGCCGATGGTGAGGGGCCAACGGCCTTCGTCCCCACCACCACCTTACGAGCTCTAAACCCCATCTCAAATCATCCCGTTTCACTGCCGGACCCTGTAAGTTAGTAAATATTAGCATTATTTCTAATTATTTTATTATAATTGATTACCAGTTTATATCTTTATAAACGTAATGATAACGACCATTTTAGCCACTAAATTTTTTAAACAGGAAGGTAATATGAAAAGCCGGACAGATTAGAAATGATTGTAACTGATGAAGTTAAAGAAATTTGGTTTATTTAATATTTTTAAACAGTGACATAAATTGCTGAAATTATTTGATTTATGTATCTAGTTTATGACGGTAATATATGTAATTGAATAACAATCAATCTAAAAAATTCTACAACCAATATTTTTGAATTTAGATATGCAAATGTAAAAATAAATAATTGTAATTAAACCTGCCTTTTTCGAAATTATAAAAACTTATGTTGTTAACTCAGCTGTACGTGCGACCCCATCACACAATTCAAGTCAAATATGTTACTTTGTTGTTGTTTATCTTTTAGTACTATCTTGAATAAAAATTCATTCGAATGCTACTCAAATTATATATAGACATGATAGTTCGATTACCAACCGAATAACGAAGCGGAAGTAATCCGAGTTTCATCATTCGAATAAATTATTAGCATCTCGGTAATGCAAGCACAATCAAATATTTCGAATTATTTCATTAGTGATGCGAGCGTCGCTACGAACGCATTCGAGAAGTTTTTATCATTCGAATGAATTACTCCAACTGGGCGCCAAGACAACTGGGCGCCAAGCTAACTCGGCGCCAAGCTATACCCAGGCATAACGCAACACAAAATTTTACCATGAATTTTTACTAAATACTCAGCAGGATATTATTATTTTGACAAACGCTAGTAAACTTTCTGCTTACAACAAGCAATTTACAAATTTCTAAGAATTTCGTAATGATGCCTCATAGTACATGCGGTTAGTTTAGGTTAGGTTACGTTACGTTAGGTCAGGTTACAAAATTTTATTCGGACTGTTGGCCACACTATTCGCACAATTAACTTTAAGTTAAGAATGTAAATATAAATTTGTTAATTTAATAAATAAAGTTTGTCAAAATCACACAGTGTTAATTATTACATAAAAAGAGGTAGAGAAAAGGAAATATACCACTTAAGCAAAATTATAGAAAGAGGAGTCTGATTTATAGAATAAAGCGAAAAGAAGTTAAGTGTTTTGCTTAACAGCAACTTTCAAAATTTGGATTTTATTTCCCTGAATTTTTTCCTGTGGATTTATTTTAGTATTGTTTTGCTTAGGGTGTGGCTTTATTCCTTTTTTAATTTAAATATTAGTTTTGGGCTAGCGCCGAGTTGGCTTGGCGCCGAGTTGGCGGGCGCCCAGTTGGCTTGGCGCCGAGTAGACCGGCGCCCAGTCGGCGGCGCCCAGTCGGCGGCGCCCAGTTGTACCAGACCCCATCTCGAGATATCCCAAGATATATCCGCAATCGACATACGCCTGTAACTAAATAAGACGCCCCCAAACATTTGGCCTAATCATTCAGTTACACTCGGAATTTAATTTACGATTTATTTATAGCAGCGTATATCATTGTTATCTCCGGTATCACAGTTTCTGGCGCTCAATGTAATTGTTTACAGAAAATTACAAAAATTATAGGCGATGAAATATATCTAAAATAATTTCTGAAACAACAATAAACACGTTGAATTCAATGCTAGCGATAAGAATAATGTTTTATTAAATTCGAATACTTGTAAATTAAATTGTTCACAATGCAACTATGTATGTATAGGTCAGGCAATTAGAAATTGTAATAGCAGATATAAAGTATGTACATATATTAGCTTGCTTTAAATACAAATATCCAGAAAATTGCATGAGGCTACACACTTAACAAAAAATAACCACATATTAACAACAAATAATAAGATAACAATTTTATATTTTGCATTGGTAAACGCAAAATATAACATGCATTCGAAACAGGCATTTGTACACACAAAATGCAATACCTTACGTGTCTGCAGTGACGTAAAGAATGATACAATCAGACATGGACAACGCAGATGAAGTAATGCACGGTCCGAACGATCGTTTCCGTCAGACCACAACATATCGTTTGTAAACGGCTCAGCGAGGAGGAAGACAATCTTAATTGTTATAATGTACAAGGTAAATCAAAATAAGTAGGCGCCACTCCTTTCAAGCGACAGCTAAATGAAGATCATCGTGAAAGCGCCGAGGACCATCAGCTTCTGAGGAATCGGATTTACTTTATTATGCTTCTTCCTGAATACTTCTTACAAAATACATGCTAATGGAACAATACCGAAAAATAACAAGACATGAATTTTGAGTAATTGTTAAAATATATTACACAAGATACAAAATAATTAGCATAATTAGAAGTAGGAAAAGGGAAATGTTGAAAACAGAACCAGAGTAGGTCCTGTTGCAGGTTATATATAAACAAATGGCTTCGTGACGTCCGAATTTGATGGCTCGCCGCTACTGGCGATGATATTTACGATAATATAAAAAAGAACTGCGTAACAGCGGAGTTTAAATAACAAGTACAGTAATTTGTTATTGAGCAACTAGCAACTAAAGGTTTATTTACTTCGGAAAAAACAAAGTACTTCTATTTTTCACAATTCGGTACACTTTCAATGAAAGGAAATGAAAGGAAAATTACTGCAAACAGGTTTCACTAAGTAGCGGTATACATGGATAATTTTTACCTCAGTTCAACGATAGTGTGGGGCAAGCACAACAGGGTTTTCTATATTGTACCCTTAGTTAATGGGACGCCCCTGGGTGGAAGATCGGAAGGTAGTTGAAATAAAGGAATTGCATATGACGACAGGTTGTGTAATTGGAATTCATCCAGGTAAACGAAGAACAATGAAACTGGAGTTGCACAATACTGCAATTTTTCTTCGAAAAACGGCTAATTAGCTGTTTTAGATCAGTCAGGAATTAAGATCACAAGCACAGAGTTTTTGATAGAACGGCGATACCATTAAAAGGGCGAGTGAGGGTTAATTTTTACCGCAGAAAGCGAAACGCGAAAACGGCACCGTTTCTTCACAAAATTAGGATAGATTCTGAGACTTAATCGCACATGCACTCAGCTACATACTTCCAGGAGAATACAGGCATAACAATACATTCCAGTAATAATATTTGAGACACAGAAGATGGCGTAAGATGTTCTATTCAAATACATTAAGAAGTGAATTTAACAATTCTACAAATTTGGAAGGAAATCGGATGAACGTCACAGTATGCAATTAAAAACTATTCAACTAACTAAACAGAGAATGTATTTAATACAGAATATGACATCATTTTACGGAAATACCAGGTAAACCTACAGTATTTCTGTATAACAAAATATAGCTACATTCAAGTTTTAAATTCATATAGGTATCATCTTCATTCCGTTAAAAAATCCTCTTGCCTTGTTCGCTATCTTCAATATCAACTGGATTTTCAGCTATCAACGTGAACTAAATATGTACCTATTAATATCTTTGCGATATTAGAAGGAATCATCTTCCTAAAAAGAATACGAATAACCCGCTCTATTTCTGCGAATAAAGCAATAGTTTTAAATATCTTCGAAGATAAATTATCATTATTTTACGGCATTTCACATATGCAAACACCTGTGAAAACCCCTTTCCTTTACAATATTTGGAAAACCTAATAAGCTAAAGTGGGGTGAAAGTAACGTAAAATTTAAGGAGTGTAAATTCGAACGTTCACCAAACCCTCATTCTTGCCGCAAGATATATTTTGAAAATACACAATACTCCTTCATTATTCATCTAACACTTAGTGCAATGGTTCAAATGGAGACTTTATATTTGAGATTAGAAAATCTAATACTATTTAAACAACGCAACTATATAACAGTAGCTGAGCAGCTTGAGGTAAATGTAATAACATAATCTTGCAAGTGCCAATCCAAAAAGCACCTGTTGCATTTGATTTATAATCTCCTATGTCACTGTTCTCTAGTTTAACTACTACTATGGCGCTCGGTCACTAAAACTGTATTCTAATGACATAGGTAAGTTCAGGGAAGTTAAGTTTGTCGCTTTCCACATATCTAAAACATAATTTTGATGATTTTATATCATTTAAGAGCTATTATCACATTTTCCCCATGTTAACATTTCTCCACTTTAGCTTATGTATTTCAGCAACTAAGTTGTCACGTTCGGTAACGACACTATTAAACTTAAACTATCTGGCCACTTTGGCTTGCACAAACCTATAAAGTTGTTTCTAAATACGGGTTAGCTAATTCAACAGTCTACTGAAACAACTCAAAATAAGTTATAATATTCAAGTTTCCTGTTCTCATCATCATCATCATCGTTTAGCTTGTTGCGTCCACTGTTGGACATAAGTCTCCCTTCAATTCTTCCACAAAACTCTATCTTGTGACGCCCCGCCCGCATCCAGTTTGTCACCGTATCTACGTTAATATGCGAACTTCCCCATAGCCTGTTTTTTCAATTAGTAGAAAACATATCCAAGACTGTAATACACTAAAGAAATCATTAACAAAATTGACAAGATATCTGCATGAAAAATTTGCCAAACTGGAACAAAGATGCGTCAAAATCAACCTACGTTTATGATAGATGTGAACTGAACTTAATGATATTATTTACCCTATTACAAAACTACCATCATTGAGAACATAATTCGTACAACCTCAATGTATGCCACCGCAGAGAAACAGAAAGGAGTTTTCCAATCTAAAAGGTTACGTTTATATTTGAATGCCAAGGTCGGTTTGCCGTTTACTATTCCGCTATAGAGAGCTGCTGATGCTTTACAAATTGGTGAAAAAACAGTTAGATCAATTAGACAGGTATACAAATTCCGGTAAACTTTTGGACCTCAGAAGACAAGCATGTTTTTCAACGTTTTTCGGTGCGCTGAATTCGAATCAGTTTTTTGGGATTGGCTCTACTTTTCGAGAATCAATGTGTCAAATCTTGGCCAAGATCAAATACAATGAACACCAATGGAACATTTCTGGCGATTTAAAGATTCGGAACTATAAGAATAACAATTGTAATTAAATCTAAAACATTTATTAATTTACGTATTCTTAAGCAGGTAATTGGTCTTCTGACTGGGATGCAGTAGGGATTCACAAAACATTGCTGTTTTCTCTGTCTCTGGGATAGTCGTGCAACTGAGCATCATTATGTGAGAAAACATTGGCCAAGTCGTTGCAATTTTGAGCCCGGAAAAAAGAAAAAGAAAAAAGAAAATATCTCTGCTACACCACTTGTTGACCCAAAAAACGTTTTACTGCCGCCTCTACACATAAAACTTGGCCCTATAAAGAACTCCGTCAAAGCGCCCGACCGTGAAGGACCGGCTTTCCAGTATTTAACCAAACTCTTTGACAAAATTTCATACGCGAAAATCAAAGAAGGTGTATTTGTCGGACCTGATATTAGAAAGCTGATGAACGACAACAACTATCAAAAATGTTTAAAGTCCGACGAAGCAGCAGCATGGGCAATGGACAACTTTTAAAAGTGTTGTTCACAACTTTCTCGGCAAATGAAAATCACCGGATTTCAAGCAAATAATCGCAAATTTTTTGCAAAATTATCGCAAGATAGGGGCTCGAATGTCTTTAAAGATTTTCTGCATTCCCATCTGGATTTCTTTCCGAATAATTTGGACGAGACGAGCGACGAGCAAGGAGAACGGCTATACCAAGATTTGATGAGAATCGAGAGACGCTACCAAGGATTTTGGGAGGGAGGCATGATGGCGACTTCTGTTGGACTGCGTAAAACAGACCCCCAACAATACAAACAAACAAATCAAAGTTCTACTGCACTTCACTTATGTCTTTTTCGATAATATGGTCATAAACGGTAGAAAATCGTAGAAAACTGTTATATCGATTATTTCGAAAACTAGAGCCAATCAAGAAAAATGGGCTGCGGATTCGAATTCAGCGTCGAAAATTACCTTAGAAACACCTTTTAGTTGCTCGGATCCAAAACCGTGTATACGTGTATTATTACAGTTGCGAAATTGACAAGCAACGGAATTATTCGTTGAAAAAGAGCGAAATTGAAGACTGGCTTAATAACAATAACATCAGTTTTGAAACAGGCAAAAAGATGATCTGCTGAAAATTGCCAAACAAAACAGAAAGCCAAAAAAATATGCAATTGATGAATTGATCAGTTCACATGGTAAGTGACCATGGCGTTACATTTACCACCATTGCCAATTTAATGCAATTGAAAAAGTTTGGGGTATAAGCAAACCATATTATAAGTAACGCATGAGTAGGGACGGTTATGGAGACGATAAGGTACTTACTATGTAGAACGAATCTTTAAATAAAGTTTCTGCAGAAGTGTGGCAAAAGGTCATTGACCGAACGGAAAAGACAATTTTGAGTTGGTGGGATTGGGAAAAAGTAGTGGCAACCGAAATAAGTCCAATAATAATAAATGTACGGGTCGGAGATTTGGGGGAGAATGATGATGTGTAATGTATGTATTGTACGTAATGTGCGTATTTCTGTAAATATACAGGTTGGTTGTGGCTACTAGGAACGTAGGGACATGTACGACAGGCATGCGTTTACACTATGCATCTTGATATATTTATTTAAATAAGGGCGCTGCCAGTTTGTTTTGTTGTCAAATATAGTTTTGTTACAATGAATACACATGAGTTGCATGAGAAAATACAGGTTATTAACTGGATCGACAGCGGCAATGCAGTACGTCAAACAAGAGATTTATTTGCAGTTGCTTTTCCAAATAGTCCCATCCCAGGTACTACTACAATACACAGAATTGTGCAGAATTTTGAGAAAAAATGATGTTTGTCTCCCAAAAACCACAAAAAACGCCTCAACCTAAAACTGAGGAGCAGAAACTTGACGAATTAAGAATTTGTGCTGCTGTAGAAGAGAATGTGCCAGTCTTCCAGAGAGATTGCAGAGCAGGTTAATTTGCACCAATTTTGAAGCACAACGGATAGCGTTCCTATAAATTGTCAAAAATTCAAGAAGTCTACCCCGCTAATCAAATAAGGAGAATGCAATTTTATGAAGACGTAATGGAGAAATCAAATAATATCCTAAATTTTCTGAGGAACGTTCTTTTTACGGACGAACAAACCTTTCCAATAAATGGACCGCACAATCCTTCAATTGCTGGTTGCAGGTCGCGACATAATTCACGCAGACTTTATAATTGGGGTACCCAATACCCACAGAAACTAAATGTTTGGAGTGGCGTGCTGAGCGATAATATTGGCCCTTTTTTATCGAAGGAAATCTGAATGCCCAAAAATATCTCAACCTTCTTCAGAACAAAGTAATTCAAGCTTTGCGTCAAACACCGGAAGCTCAATTTTACGAAATTTGGTTTCAACGGGATGGCTGCCCTGCCCATAATACATTGGCAGTACGTTAATATTTAAACAAAATTTTTCCCAATCGTGTAATTGCAACACATGGTACAGTCTTGTGGGCACCACGATCTCCAGACTTATCTCCTCAACTTTTCTTTCTGTGGGGTTATATTAAATCTAAAATTTATGGTTTCATAGAAGAGAAGGTAAGAACGTTGAACGAACTGCAAATCAAAATACAAGAAGCATTTGCTACAATTACTGTTGAAATGCTTCGTAATATGGGAACTGGATTTAACAATCGTTTGGGCTGCTATTTGGCAGAAAGAGGAAATTTGTTCGAATTTATATTATAATGTAAATATGTTGAAATTGTGTTCGTTTGGGTGTTACTGAATACTTGTATTTGTTCAACTTTATTATTTATCCGTTTAATCCACTCCCTGTTTTAAGACTTTGGCAGAGCCTGATTTTTCAATATTTTAATTATCTTGGTACTCCTCTGGTTTATTCTTAGTTAGTTAGACTGTTTGTAAAATTATAACACATTTATTACAGTGTTATTGATTACGAGTACCTAAGTTAAATAAATAATGTTTCTTAATCATTAATTGACTTGCCAGTAGCGTTGTTGTTGTTATTGTTTGTTTATACAAAGCGATATCTTGGTCATGCGGATATACCTGCCATCTTTTATCACGCACATGATGTGGCTCCACTGTACCCTCATACTAAGACAGTAACTGACCTATTACATAGGTGCATAGTGTAAAGGCATGACTGTCGTAAATTTTTGTTAATATTGTAAATGAGTACATGTTCATTATAAATTATTTTTATAAATATTTAAAATTATTGTAAACATGAACGTTAAATATAAATACATTTATGGAGAACGATTAAACTCTGTACTTGTTTGGAATTACAGCATCGATTAACTGTGTGCAAATATAAAACACGTACTTCCTAAATCTTGCAGGCAAGTAAACAACGGTTAGAACAACTGTAAACACGCGCTTGCACGTCGTAGCTTAAGTCCTATGACCAAGGGGGTAAAATTTCTCCTACCTGCAAATTTTAATCTTTTACCGGCTAAGCTACGTGGGATTTTTTTGTTACATATTGAGAAACTAAGTATTTGGTATTTTCCCGAACAGTCCATTACACTTTTCCCTTTTGAGTTAAGGATTTTAGTCATAACGACCTATATTAATGTTGACAAATACAAATATAGTGTAATGCGGCGTGGACGCTAACGAAACTCCACGAACAGTGTAATGTAGGAGGAGTTAGAAGAAGGAAAATAATTAGTAAAGATGAAATTAAAGTAAATTAAAAGTGAAGCCACTAAAGGAAATGAAAGTTAATCAGTTGTGATGGTTTGGATTCCTGCACAGGATTTGAAACGAAATCAACACCAAAAAGTTCTGAGAAGCAAACGCAAGTTGAAAAAGAACAACAAGTTTTCCCTTCACAATGGCTGCACTTATAAGGTTTGGCAATTTAATTCCCGGACTAGCACAATAAGAAAAGCACACTTTAAGTAATACGAAAAATATTTAAATATAAAAAATAATATCCATTTTCTTTAATGCATTTATTTCAACGTTCCAAATTCTATGCTCATAACGTCCTGAAATCTTTCTTTATTTTAAGAAAGAAAAAGAACCCACCATAGGATCATAAGATTAGAATAAGTTTAATGAGATGAACTTCATAATCAGCGCAGAATGGACAGGAGCATTTTCATACAAAAGATTTATCTACCCTTTTCTCGAAATTGCCGTCACACGATGCAACGGTGTGTCTAATCGTCTCCTGATTGATGTATAACTCATCTGCCACCATTCGTAGAGTGATCTTCTACCACAATTTCACATACTTTTCGCCCCGAATCGGCATTTCTAGAGAGAAGGACTTCTAAACCAACACACTAAAGATGTTATCGCCGTACACAGTTTTCAACATTTAATATGCTTCCGTTAGAATTTTCCATAATTTACAGCTTCTTCTTATTTTTATTCTTCTTCTTTCTTTATTTTTATTTACAAGAAATAATTTATAGGCATACGTTCTGATATTATCATGTTGCATGATGTGATCGAATGTTAGAGTGTTGCTAAAAATATGGAGCTATTAATGTTTAGAGATTATTTGGAGTATGGAGAAGACCTGTGTTTTGCTTGTTTTTAATCATTAATTAAGATAAGGTGTCTTGCGAATGCAAGTGAAGTAGTTTACAATTATCCCGTTAATAATATCTTTCTTTAGATATTCTTTATCGTGTTATTTATAGCACAACTTATGTAATATTATAATAAGGACCTACAAATATATAAAATTGGATTGTACAAAAGAACAATTAGGTTATACAATAGCATTCTTTAAAATAAATGCAGAATCAGTACAAAACTAAACGGACATACAATTTTTCACAAGGCTATAAAGCGTAGTTTTCAGGCTAGTTGTTATTTTAGCAAAGGTGCACACAGAGTGGTGCATTTTTCGATGGTATCTCGGAAACGGTAAGAGATACGAGGTTGGTTAAATTAGAGAGAACTTACGCTTTTTAGGCCGTTGAGAATCTCAAAAAGAAATCGTAGATATTTTAATTCGTTTTTAATTTATCACGAAAAAACTGAAAATTGTGATTTTAGAAATTAATTGTTATCTTCCCTACCACTAACGCTATTTCAGTCGGCTCGCGGGTAAAAAAATAGGTGAAGTGCTATTATAATAACCCTATTAATAACAAACAGAAAAAATGTAATTCAGTGTCAACTTACCTAGTTTTTGTAGACCAAGTCTATCCTTCTGTCTTTTAAAGCAGCAAAATTGTTTATTATGTCTTCGTAAAATGGTACATTTTTTTATAATTCTAATAAGAGTTCCTTTTGAATTGAAATATTTGCTCAAGAAGAAAGCCTATCTGGAGATACTGCATTTCTTAAGTATGGATTTATTCGTTTAAGACAAGAAAAACTTCTTTCCACTGATGCACTTGTCGACAGAATAGTTAATATGAGGTAAAACAATTTGTAGGCTTCGGTAAATATTTCTTTGTTCTCATTGAGATTTTCTAGTAATTCTTGAGTCTGTAGATTGCCATAACTTACATCGGCATAAAGAAGATTTAATTCGTTTTTAAGACGTTGCTTATTTGTAATTGTTTTGCCATAAAATTGACTTAAACTTTCAAATGCTTTAGACGGAAAACACGAATCATATTGTTCTAATTTCATAATATCAGCCAAAGACATGAATTGTAACTTATCGCAGTCTTGAAACCTTACTTCCATTTCCATTACAATTTGATCCAGTAAAACAGAATTCTGTATTTTCTTCCAATGTAATTTTTTTGTGAGGCTAGCGCTTAGGGCGCTTAGAAATATCGATATGTGTTATTTCTATTTCCTTAGTCTTTTCGAAGAGTGTATCAAAGAAATCACCATTCCTTTTCCTCTTTAATAGTTCAATAGTTTTATTTATTTTTGTAACACAAAAATTAATATCCATTGATTTCTTTTGGAGAACATCCAATAATATGTCATTGAGAGAGAAAATATCATTAAATACTACAGCTAAAAATGTGAATTCAAAATTGTTGAAGTCTTTTAAAAACCGACGGTCAAACCCGAATATGCAGTTCAGCGGCTGATTGCGACTGATGTCTTCACTTGCGCGATTCACCGTGAACCAATTGTAGATATTGACGTAGGCGTTACCGTGGTAACGGAGGTATAAGTGCAGAGTTAAAATATGTTTGAGGCTGACTCTTCACTACAATTGCACGAGTGTTGTAAGTAAGATTTTTTATGGTCGACGGACGGTATTTAAAATTTAAATTTTAAATACAAGGGAACCAGAGAAAATGTAATGTGTTTGTTTTCACTAAGCTTATTGTATATACGAGTATGTATGCCATAAATACACGACTCCTAATAGGTGTAATGTGTAATAATAATTTGTTACATAATTTAAACAAATGTTCGCAATTGAATGAAAATTTTAGGTGAAGGGGTACTTCACCTACTTCACTTAGCGAGCTTCTCAAATTGGTAACCAACGTAGCATTTTTCTTCCAAAAAAAGTTATAATTTAAAAAACAATAATTAGAGTGAGAGATTGTATTGTTAATTGTCATTTAAACTTTTAAAATACCGAAATTTTTATTGGTCGAACTATATGATGCGCATATTAGTTCTCAAATTCATTTCGTCCACTATTTTTTGGTTAGTCTGCCTCGGAATGGAGTAGAAGGCATTTTCGATTTTGAGGCGAAATTGTCCTATATTTCGGAGATGCATACACAGCGTTTTTTACATTGCCCCATATGGTTTAATCCATTGGATATAGCGATCGTAGAGGCCAACGAACAGGGCCAATCGTGCCAAACGATGAATTTAAATAAATAAATGCTTTCGAACGGTTACTGATTGCAATTTGTCTAGCATATCTTCTAAATTTGTTTGTGTATAAAAATGCAAATATCCAAGCCTATTAAATGTCGATCGATAAAAAAAAGCACCCAGAACAGCATTTTCGAAAAGGCCAGCCCATACGTTCATATAATATCGAACTTGCGTTCTAGTCTCTCTTATCAAACGGGGATTCTCTGTTGCATAATAATATAAATAATCCCGAATTTGTAAATAAAGACTCATTAGTCCACAGTATTTTCCTGGAAAAATGTGGATCTTGCGGCAGTTTCTCACGTAACCAATATCAAAAATCCAATATTTTATGATGATCATCCGGATGAAGAATTTGTACAGATGTGAATTTATTATCATAGTACTTATGTTTTTTGTTGATTTTCCTCACATATGAATCATCAATACCACTCCCCTGAGAAATTGTTATGCTAAAATTTTCTGGATCAATTACTAATTGAGCCTGCACATTCACTTCATTAGCAATAATTCCTTTTCTACACGACCCTCGCGGTCTTCTAAACCTGCCACAAATAGCCAAATTTCTTGAAATCTTTGCAAGCGTTGTTCGGTGGGGTAGCTGTCTTTCTGGATATACATTTGAATAATTTTCAGACGCTAATACAGAATTTATCACTGTGAATGTAGACATAGAACACATCCTGTTTTTCTTCATCGGTGCCATCTTGACTTTTCTCTAATTTAACCGACCTCCTGTCTCCTACCGTTTCCGAAATTCCAATGGTGATCATCGAAAAATTCACCACTCTGTCTAGGAATTATGGGATTGTCTTACTGTAAAACAATAAATACACTTGGAAGGACTAAATTAATGCATGCTATAGTTAGCATAGCACGAATAGTAAATTCCTATATTTATAATTCAATACAAATACAGATTAAAACGTGTTCGGGAGCTGATTGATGACGAATTTTATGGAAATAAAATTATAACCATATTTTAAGGTGTTCAAGTACTAGTGCTACGATACAGCATATTTTTATCCAAAAAACGAATCTTTCATGTTGACCTCTTATAGAACACGCGGTTTGATAATATTAAGGAGAACTCACTAAAATTAATGTAAGTATTACACTCCATAAGGGATTCTTCTGTCTAAATTATATGGTTTTTATCAGTTATTTATGATGATCAACAGATAATATTATTTCTGTTCTGTAAAGTCAGCAAAAACCATAGAAATATTTTTGATTAGATATCTATAGGAGATGTTTGTCTAAATAAATGACTCTCCCAGATATGAATATTAACCTGTGTTAAAGATAAGATAGCTTAAAGTTGATACGCCATAGTGCTCCCTAATTGAAAACATTTATAAAATGGAATAGAATAGGAAAATGTGTGTATAATAAATATCTTATCCTCTTCTTCCTCTCTTTGTAGGCCAATATTAATTACCTATAATGAGTAGGTTCTGTGAGGCCTCTTTACATGTATATCGAGCAGGAGGCTAGCTTAACCCATCGAACAGAGAAGTGCCACTACATGGTTTACGGTTATCAAAGTTGTTCGTAGGATAACCGAGATCTGTACTTTGATTAACTCTGCGTTATTCGAACCCAGTACTTTCAGATTATTGAATAGGATTGTCGATGCTCACCACATTGTGTTGTGAAATAGAAGCAATGGAACAACCACTAATTTACTGGAATATCTGTCATCCATAGACCTGGTAACCCACTTTAGTGCCCCCTGATTGGGTATTAATCGACAACAATATAGGGAATTCACCATATAACGAGCGTTCAGGAAGCAGTGTGGTCAAGCAGGCCTTACTTTTATTTCTTTTGCATAAGCATGTTGTTTTCTTAGTTGGCATGATTTGACGTTTCATTAAAGGACATAATCTCTCTTCAGTTAATCATTTACTCTAATGCATTTAGCTTTGATTTTTTTATGAACTACAGGACAATTCATTGCTATTTGTCATAGAATTTATTTTGTTCCAACTACATATGCCCCCATCTACCTCAAAATATTTTACAGTGGATGTGGTTTAATTTTTAAAACTTAAATTTAATGTGCTATATAAGTTCATCTAAATTACCAATTGAAACAGCAAATGTAGAAATCTTAAGTTACGGCCTCAAAAATATGTCTCACTATGTTAGATCTCAAGATCTTGAGGGAAAATGGATCTTTACATACAGGTTTATAAGATAATTATCGAAGAATCCCACTTGATTTACATAACCTCCTGGAGAGTTGATTATATAGTTCGCTCAAATAGAGTCTTAAAATGTTTACCTGATACTGCATTGCATTAATTTTACCTTATACTAGAAATATGCTGCCTAGGATGTAAAAGAGTTTGATAAACTCATGAAAATTTTCAGCATCAGAATTTCTCATACTCCGAGAATTAACAAATCCAAATGAAACCAAGCCTCTTCCGTAAAAAATGTAATCGTAGAGTAATATCATCATTAAGCAGAGTTGTTAAAAACCATTCGCAGAACGTTAAGCTTTATGGAAGGCCAGTTGGCAGCTCATGAACTACTATTAATCGATAATTAGTAAAGATGCAAATCTTTGTGTAATGTTGCATAACCCGTTCCATTTCTTGTGATAAGTGAGAAATTTATGTTTTTGTTTCTTTTTTACATTATTTTCGTAAATTGTTCTAGAGTCCACTGCCACTCTTTCATTCTACACTTCCTAATTCACAGAACAGACTAATTAATCGACCTACAGCTACTTGAAACAATTTGTAGTCAATTGCATATTCTGGAAATTCCTATCAATATCCTTCCAACCATGTCGTTATTGACTACGACCAAGCCCTGTCAATTTTTGTTCCATTGAGATTCTGAATTTTACCACAAACGATTTCTGTTTATATAGAACTCCATCGTGTATGACAAACTAAATCCAAGAGTATACTCACTGGTTAGTTCTGAAGAGAAGTAAGCGACGTTTATTGACGTTTGACTGTCAATCAAGCTACGACATACATTGTCGTCGTCACCTCTTCGTGGATAAGGCCCTATGACCTGTTCAGGACCAATAAGCCATCGACGTCGGTGGTGATATATTTGAAAACTGTATTAGGTATTTATTTCTTTAAACGATGTTATAATTTCTAATAGAAAATAAACAGTTACTTACCACTGATGCATTATGATTAATTCACTTTATTAAATATCACTGTAACAGGTGAGAAGAGGACCTTCTTATTATTTTAATCCGGCCGATTGAGCGCAATTGAAATAAACTTGTTGTATACACATTTACAGAACAAAGTAAACAAAGAATTTTACAAATGATGATGAAAATGTTGACCATTGTTTTCTAAACATAAATGCATTCTTCTTTTAAGATTTTCAAACACATTCACCAGACTTTCAGGGGTAAGTTCATCTATCTTCTATGAAATAGCATTTTGTAATTTTTCTAGATTCTGAGGTCTATTACTAAAACTATTGTTTTTTTAGATAAGGGAATAAAAAGAAGTCTGAAACTGTAATATCGGGTGACCTTGGTGGAAACAAGTGTCTACTAATTAACTGATCATCATAACATTCTTGTAAAAATTGTATGACACGATTAGCGGTATGTGCTGTGGTATTGTCCTACTGGAAGTTACTATTTCTAATTTCATCATCATGACGTTAATTGAAGAAGGGGGTTCGGGTATTCCGAAGATAATAATCGGCAGTTATATTTTCTGCAAAAAACTTGTAAACTATTCGTCCTCTTGAAACAGCGACCCATAAACCGATCTTTTGTGGAGGTAACGGTGTTTCCTCAAAGATATGCAGATTATTACCTGTAGCCCATATTCTAATATTTTGGCTCCTAAGATACCCATTGATGTGAAACCAGGCTTCATCGCTGAACCAAAAAAACTCCAATATGTCATTATTATCTATTTTGTTTAAGAACCAGTGACAATAATTTGTTCTAGGTTAGAAATCACGCGGTAGAAATTGATGAATCATTAGCATTTTGTATTGACCCATGCTCAAAACTTTTTTTAGTGTCCGACGAGTGCCGTAATCAACAAATTAATTTCTTGGCTTAGTTTTCTGATCGGTTTAGAATGAGTTGCTTCCATGATATTCCTAACATTATCAATATCTTCTGCAGTTCTATCCACAGGTCTTCCTGGTCCCCTTTTCCGTTCAACGCTTCCACTTTCTCTAAAATTATTCACAATAATCTTGGCAGTTTGATAGAAATTGTTATAAGTGAAGTTTGCAGCTTCATTCAGATTACGGTGTTGAAATTCTGTGAAACAGGTTTGAAATGGATACTGCTGTCTGTTTCAGAAACTGATAATCTCACAAATACAAATATATTACTTAAAACTGCACAACAAATGCAAGATACTTTGCTACTGATTTTTAATATAATAAATTTTAATATACGTTTGCACCCAACCCGGTCTGCGCCCAAACGGTTCTATGTCCAACCGTCCTTGCGCCCAGTTAGCATCCCATACAACACACGTAACTAAGTTAAGAAACTTTTTCAATAAAATTTTAGTTCATGATTTGGAAATTATATTTGAATTACATTGATTCGGGATAAAGTTATTTACTTTCACTACAACGTATTTTAAGTTTAGTTTCAAGAGGTAATTGATGCCTCAACAGGATGATGCTCATTTGATCTACACAGATTATCTGCATGCGCCTCTCATTCTATCGCAATTTACGGCCAGAAAAGAAAATACTTATTTTTGCACATTCTAGTTCAAGGTTTCCTTAATTATCAGTAAAATAAATATAAATTATCTCATAAAATTAGATGTAATTGAAGACTGTAGATAAGTAAGCTCAGCTGAAGATTAAAAATAGTTATTTTGAGAAAACGCAGTATATTTCTGACAAAAATATCACGAAATGCTTATGTTTGTATAGTAACGTCAAGGTTGGCAAAACAAAGGCAAATCATAACAAAAGTTACCTATATAAACTGTTGTATATTTTCGTTTTAGTCACAGGTGAGAAAATATACTACTATGTCTGATTAACAATTAATCTTCACGCGAATCTCAAAAGGCGAAAAGTGTAGAATATAACTGGACAAAATTTAATTGCATTTCCTCCTTTATAGAGTTGTATACACATTCCAATTGAAAAGCATCCGGTTTTGATGCCTAACACAACCTTTGTCCTCATATCTGGGAATCTATCTAGGAATTTTAATTTAACAATTCCGATCCACTGCACTCTATTTTGCATTGTGTCTTGTGTGGTAATTTAAAGTTAATTAAACTAAACTTTTACGGAGTATTCCTGTTTCTGCATACACGTCTATGGCAATTCCATTTTTTGAATAAAAAGTGTCTGAATCGTAAAGTAACATAAAGTGGTGCCCACTTTCCCCTTTATATCCGTCGTAAAAAGTGAAGCATAAAAATGCTGCAGCATTATTTTATGTAGGGATTAGAAATTCTCCAACTAACCCCAGTCGTGACAGAATCAGAGGGATCAGCTTAAACAGAAAGGGTTGACTTCCAAATTCCCTTGAAAAATTTAAAAGCAAGGACTGTTTAAATCAAGCTAATCGGAGTAATTTTCCGCAAAGTAACTTCTAAAATTTACAAACATTTTATGCCATATTTTATAACTTCTGTCTGAATTTTTTTATGGATCTGTTTTGCACAACGAGGAGGATATTCCGTTTTGGTAATTTCTAACCTACTGAAAATCAGTGGCCGGCAAAGGGTTTATTTAGAATTTCATAATCGCCATTTCCATATTTATATCCACAAACTTAGTTATCCCAAGGTTTATTCCACTGAGAAATTTTGCTAGTTTACATATTAATTTAAAACACCAGCAACTCCAATAGCAACCCTAAACGAAACGGTTAAATCCTATTATTTTGGTATTATGAACGGCTTTTCTATACTTATACTTTGTCATAAAGAATATGAGTTGCGACTATATCTGACATGATATCTACTATATGAAAGATATTTACATATGCACATTGACAAATTACCGACAGCTGTTTCGATCTTTACATCAATAAACATTGGAAAGGATTACTACCAACATGTGTGATGCTAGCTCGTTACGACTTTACTATCTGTTTTTACGCTCTGCATACGTTGTTCCTCCTTGGTGTATTTATCTGATGTGCTGTTAGTGTTAGTTTGAGCTAACACAGATTGGTATGTGTTTAGAAAACTAATGCAAATAATCAATACATCAGGAAAATCATACCAGATGACAATTACTTCAAGTTTCTTGAGGCGTACTGATATCTCTATGGCGATTTAAAAGTCTAAACAAATTAGGGAAAGCCATTTAGCTATCTATAATGTTACATTTCAAAATGGTATTAGTTAAATATGTTAAACCAATCAAGAGTAATAGAGTTGAATTATAACAATATATTGTTATAGAAATTATTAAACTGCCTGTTTGTGCGTAACATTTTAATGCGTCGATTTTCGAACTTCCACTAAACAGACAATTGAAATCAATTGAAATCAGGTTAGATAATTTAAGATATTTTGAGGAATTAATTTATTCAAGCAACTAATAGAAAGCTAAACCAAAATTATATAAATAAATGCTACAAAACACGAGATCAGCTGTCTCGTAACCATTCCTTTTAATTACTACTTTGACATGACAAATACTATCAATTGGTGTTAGCGACTTATAGATATATATATATATATATATATATATATATATTATGTATATATATATATATATAGGTGTATGTGTGTGTGTATTAGGTCAAAGACCGAAATCCGTCTATTGCCAAGAATAACGACCAGAGACGTGTTTGCCCATAGAATTTGGGCATTGTCGACATTGGCCATACATTCTCATCATTGACTATCTGTATTGAGGAATGTTCTAACTAAAATGTTGTAAGTGTTGAAGTTTTGGTAGCTTATATGTGAGGAAAACTACCACGTACACCGATTTATTTACAACAAATAACAACATTTTCAAGATAACAAAATACGAGAAAAAATAACAATAAGAACCGCGCGCTCACTGCTGCTGCACTGAAATGGTTTTGGGTACCTTCCCACACTATCTTATAATGGTAAAATGATTTAGTTCAGCTGCATGGGCAAGTACGCGTTTTCACCAGAGGAATGTGGCTGCTATTGTCCAACATCCTCTCTGGGAATGTCGGAGGGTAGCTTGCGTCGCCACAAAATGTTCCGTAAATTGATCACTGAGAATGGACAATGACAACAACAACAATCTTGGCGCTGGCCATTTAAATTCGCCATTGACAACAATAACCGGCCAATGTCGTCATATTCCGATTTCAGTTTTTGACCGTAACATATATATTATATATATATATATATATATATATATACATTCATACATTCTTACATCTTTTAGTATTTACTCTTATATTTGTGGGAAGTAACTATACCTAATTAAAATTAGAAAAAATGTAATATTGACTAAAGTGTACCTAACATAGCAGTGGTCATTCAGTTTATATTCAAGCCATGCAGCTTCAACTTCTGATGAACATCTATCAGCCTAAACCAATAATGACGGTATCTGTCACAAGCCTAGACCAGACCCTTCTTCTTGTATTTCCAACGGTAGTACCACAAACAGCTGATAAGCGCTAAACCTAAACAATACTACAGATAGAGTTGGCCGCTCAATCACATTCGATTACTTGATTAAAATTAATGGTATGAAAGAAAAACCTGCCGTAATAATTATTGGAGAGGATGCAAACTCTACGATTGGAACTATAACTGAAAACGGATGCTAATTTTTTTGAGAAGTTGACCATTCACCGATGTTTGCAAATACAATGGCTTAAAAAGAAACCCCAGGAGATACAGCGTATTTCTTTTGGTGCACAACCGTCCACCCCTTAAGAATTTACGTGGTGGACCGAAATAATCACTTATCCGGATTTTAAGATATGTTATTAAACTCATAATACTAAATAACCTAATGGAATTACTCTTTTCTCTTATCTATCTACTGTTATAAGGTAACAGACTCCCCTATCTTAGTTTCCTAATGACTAATTAACGACTTAATATTTACCACACTAATTACAACTATTTTACCACTGAGTTGGATGTTCGAATCTGGATTGTACTTCCTTCTTTTCCCTAACCTTCCACTCTGCAGTTGACCGCTAGATATCCATCGGTTGCTTTCCCACTGGTGTATGTTTTGTTTCTTCTCCTTTGTTTTCACCTTCCTCAATAGCCTGTTCTTCTTCAGCCGGTTCTTGATCGGATTCTTCCGTTAGTGCGTAGATTCTTCTTGCCTCTATTCGTATATCCTCTTTTCTTCGTGCCCATTCCTCCCATGTCTGTATTGTCGGTGTTTTGGATGTCCCTCTCCAGTGGTGTATTCTACGTGTAGCATGGTCTTCCGATCAACAAATCTTTTGTTTGCATGGCATACGCTTGCTATAGAGGATGGTTGGCAGGTCTTCTTAGGATATGTGCCCAGTATTTTATTCTTGATGTGGTTAGCCGTTTCGTTATTGTTTTCCCTTCTAGAATTTCTTGTGCGGTCAAAAGGTATTCTTCCCCTGTGCTTAGTTGAAATAGTTTTAGTATTTTCTTTTCCATCCTTCAGAGTGCCATTCTGTTGGCTTTCGTGATTGCGATGGTTTTCAATCCGTATAGAGCACTTGTGGCTATTATGGAGTTGTATATTATCTTCTTTATTCCGTTTGGTAGTTTGTGTTGTTGGAGGAGAGGAAGAATCATGTGTGTGGCTTGGTGTGCTTTGGTTATTCTTTGGTTTACTGTCCCCAGTCTTGCTAATGAGTCTGGGAGATAAACCCCTAAGTAATTGAGTTTGCGTGTTTGTTTTAGATCCCGGCTCCCTATTTTCAGGGTGTTATCTGCTGCTCCTCTACTTCTTTCTTTATCTGGGGATCATACCATCACTTTGCATTTGCTGATGTTTATTTCTAATCCTGCCTCTGTTAAGTTTGCTCTCAGCATGTCCAGTAGCCTCCCCGCGTCTTCCTCCTCTTCCGCTATAATTAGAAGGTCATCCGCATAGGCAAGAATTTTAGGCAGGGTAAGAGTTTCTCCGATTGGTGATGGTGTCGTCAGTTGTGAGGCTGTTTGTCCTAGGACCCTGTGCAAAGTCATCGTGAATAGTCTGGGCGAGAGTGGACATGCTTGCTTCACCCCTTTCGTTTACTGATATACTTTTGTTCTCTGCCCAAACCATTGCAACATCGTATTTTCCTGAAGACATGCTGTTATTACCTGGTTGATACGATAGTGCGGTGTTCCTGAGTCTTTCAAGGCTTTCAACAGGGACGAGTGCTGTATGGTGTCGAATACTCTTGTTAGATCCAGGGCGACCAGTACCGTTTTTCCTCCCCCTCTCCATCTTTCATCCAGTATTCGTCTCGTTACATAGATATGGTCTTCCACCGATCTGTTGTTTAGGAATGCTGCTTGGTACGACGGTATTGCGAGGGCTGTCGCATCCAGTACTCTTAACAGGTATTTTGCGTATATTTTGTATCCTACACTGCAGAGGCTGATTTTCCTGTAATCTGCCGTGGTTTTTAGGTTTCTAACTTTGGGTAGGGGGATTTGCATGGTTGTGATTCATTCTGTTGGTACCTACTGCGTTCCATATCCAGATGTGTTCTGTCGTTTGGCATACTGGTTCTATAAAAGTTGTTGGGGCGGCTTGTAGCAATTCCACTTGTACCTGATCTATTCCCGGTGCCTTATTCTTTTTCAAAGAAAGTATTATTTCAGTGATGTTCTCTGCGGTTGGAGGTGTCCCCAGTGGCCAGTGGTCCGTCTCTGTTATTTGTTGCTGGACTGTTCCTGTTGTCTGTAGATCATTTTCCTAGTGTAACATAGATAGGTATGTACCCTCTTCTTGTTGCTGTGGTGGCTCTCCTTGCTTTCCGCATGTATTTGTAAGTATTTCGTAGCCTTAGTTCCGCTGGATACTGGTTTATATTACAGAAGAAGTGTTCACACTTTTCTGAATCGTGTTGTTCTTGGGCCTGTCTTTTGTTAACGTTTGCTTGCCACAGTTCTTTCTCTAACTCGGGGTTCCTTGTCCTGTTATATCTAAATTGTGCTTGTTGATCCCGTGCTATGACCCTCCTTCTTCTTAGTGTCAGTGGCTGTGATTAGGGTCTCCGTTATTGTTCTCCACGATTTGGGCTGCTGCGTGCTGCTTTCTCCCTGGACCCTTTGTTGATACGACTCTTTGCATTTCCCAGTAACTAAATGTTCCATTTGTGAAAAATTTCCTTTGTTTTGCGATGTGGATATATTTGAACGAATGCCACAAGTATACCTTTTACTTAAGAAAATATTATCCCAGTAGTTAGCATTATGGTAGCTAAGAAGGTTGTCTTTTTATTAGTACGGGAGTGTGGAAATCAAACGCGTAGGGTTGTTGAAAAGTTAACAAAGAAAGATGACAAAAACATAGGAAAAATTATTTTGAACCATAGCTGAAATAAACATAAACGCTTAATATGATTTATTGTATTATGGGCTAACGAACAATATTTCTTTTATATTCTTTGAGGCTTTCGCGTTTTCTCGAACTGTCAACATTACAATTTACTTTCGGCTTAGACCGCGTCGTCATTTGGGAACTACACCCAGCATGATCAGGTAAGGACCGACCTGTAGTTTGCTCTAGAAGTTTGATCAATATTTGTTCGTAGGCCCTGCCTGTCTAAACAGGGCCGTGTGTTTAGATTATTCAATCCTTGGGGCGGACTGCCATTTTCCTCTACTTCCATTGTGAATTTGATTTTATTATGAATTGAGTTTAGGTGTACTAGAAATTGTTCTAGTGTTTCGCGTCCGTGAAACCAAATGACGAGCGCAAAGGATCATATAGCAAATCGTTCTGCCCGACTGGCTCAAAGAGGTTTAAATACCTCCGCTTCCCGGATTTCAGTTCAGTGTTCTATTCACTCTGAAGATGCAAGCTGCAATGTATTGCGAAACGTTAGTTTGTATGGGTTCACAAACAGCTAACAGGCATAAGCCGATTAAGTATTATTGTCCTGGCAAACAAAATACATTAAGATCAAATCCTTGTCCACCCCAATGTATGAATAATCTAAGCACACGGCCCTGTCTGGGCAGGCAGGGCCTACGAACAAATATTGCTCAAACTTCTAGAGTACATGCTTGTAAAGGCAGACAAGCTACAGGTCGACCTTAGCTGATCATGCTGGGTGTAGTTCGCAAATGACGACGCGCTCTAAGCCGATAGTAAATTGTAATATTGATAATATTTGTTTGTTACACATTTATGTAAGGAAGTAATTGAGAAATGGCATATTTACAATAATAACATTACATTAAGTTTAAGTTGGTACTAATTACAGTGCTATAAGAAATTCGGTCTAAAGCTAAAATGACTTCAGTGTTTAAAAACTCAATTGCAATATTCATATTATTTACAAGTATCCTCTTCTTAACTTTTAACACCTGTTACTCTTTAAAGATATGCAGCTATAATATGCACTTGAAAGTTAGTCAAAAGTCAACCTTCTTGGTTGCAATAAAGTTAACTATTTAGAATATATATTTCTTAACTTTAAGTTGAACATAACGGATACTGTAGGTTGTTACCTGCGACAGATCATCCTTCTAAGTTAACAAATGATCACGTTGTGGACAGTCACGATTAACTTTTGTTCGGTGGGAAGTTTACTATCTAAGGTATTTACTGCATCTTGCAGCTTAAAACAGTACATAGTTTCGGAAAATCAGTAACCCAATGAAATTAAATAAAATTACCCCATACGAATATGAAGCGGATGCTAGAAAATCTCTTCGTGGATTGAACAATTTTACTAGTAGAGTACGACGTATACAAGCATACTTGAAATCTTAAGCACCCGAAATGATGTTTTCGCAAAGCTGTACAGATTCGGAATTACATTCATAAATATGGAGATAATTAGGCAAATCCTGAGATATCCACTTGTATACGCTTTCGGTATTAGCTTACGTTAACGTTTATCACTTTAAAACTAGTACATTATTTGAGGATACACACGCCCACATAAACAGTTGGCCTCTTAACCATTGACCTATTAAAATGAGTTTATTTCTAAATCCTTTCAGTTGATGCAACTACATGACGATGAACTACCTACTTACTTTTTGGTAATTAATGCTCCACAAAAAATTGCGTCTACAATTTTTTTCAACCATTGACAGTCACGCTAACGGAAGAAGGAAAAGTTTACAGGTTACGCTGTTCTCAAAAGATAATTGTTAAATAAATGGTAATTGCAGAGAACATTAATTTTTTAATGTTTTAAATATCTGAATGGTCAAATAAATATGACAACAAAAAATAAATATGCTTGCATATTATTTTTGTTTACAATTATAATCAGCATTCTGATCTGATCTGATCTTAAAAACCCCGTTGGAGCATTAATTAAATAAATTCCTAACAGCATCTTAAGTTCGGATTCAGTCGAATGTGCTGTTATTAAAATACTAGCTCAGCCCATGGGCTACGCCCATAAATCATAATTAAGCTAATGGAGGCTGTAAGATATGTGTAGAAGCATAAACACCGTTTTCGATAACGGTTGGCCGTGTAAAACAGAACGTATGCTTTCACTTATATCTTACAATTTATAAGATCTAGTATAATTATTTAATAGTTTTGCTTTTATGACTACAGTTACTTTTTAGCGTTAAACACCGAACACTTACTGTTAAAAAAGTTAATTTAACATCCACAGGTATTATGACTTTCTTCAATATTTCTAATTTGGTAGTAGTTATCGTTTGAATTGCTTGAGAAATAAGGAAGGATTATTTACAAAACAATTAAACAATTACACTGGCTGTCTTAAGGAATTCCATATTTTAAGAATAACAACATCCAATCTAAAAACTTAAGTCTCTAAAGCGTCGGTCAGAGAATTTATAGAAGTTTAAAACATAAGGCCGCACACGACAAACAGAAATTGCGGCTTCTGCATACATTCCAAAGTTAGGTTAGAACTAATTTGTAAAAAATAAATTCAAGAGTGGATTGATTGGTCCTTAATTGTTTTTAAACTTTATTTTTAGTTTTAATGGTTTATAAAATTATGTATATAATATTCTGTTTTGTTTAAAACAACGCTATGTCACATGGAATGTGAATTCTTTTAATAAATAGAAACAAAAACATAATGATATTTAGATGTAGTATTGTAATGTTTGAGTTAAGAAGCAAAACTCGAATATAGTGATACCTAGACAGCATCAAGATTTATCAAGCAATTCAAACGTCATTTTTTACCAGATGCGAAAAATGTATATGACGACCGTATTCCTACATATCTTCATTATCTCTTCTTAGGTATGTGTTTCTTCTAAGCACTAAAAAACTAGAGGCCTACGTAACCGTGCGACAGAAACTATACAGAAGTTTTTTAGTATTTCGGAATGGCAAATCGTGTACAGTGCGTTGCAGCAAAAAAATTGTATATGCTCGGTGGTTATGCCTGAAAGTCGAACCCAAACCATAACCCACGTTTTGCCCAGAAAGCGAGCGCTCACTCTAAATTTTTCATGTTTTTCTGCAGGACCATTACAAATCTGTTAGATACAAAACCTAACCAGAACCTCTACGGCAGTGGTTCCCAAAGAGTGGGTCGCGACTCCCTGGATATGTAAGGTATGTGCCTGTTTTCCAAAAATAGCTTAAAAATCTGGGCTCTCTATTCGATACACACACAATAAAATAATTTTCAAGTTCGATGCGATTTCATCACTTCATATTTCAAAAAGTTTTTCTTTCGTGTTTGACGAAATTTAAGCTTGGTAAGTGAATAGTCTAAAATCGGATTCAGTATCCATCTGTGATTGTCATAACTCTTTTGAATCTTTGGTGAAATAATCAATGAGCAGATGTTTTAAATTGCATAACTGCATGCACGTGCTCAGAATTTATCATATTATCATCCTTAACTAAGTCTTCCATGAGCACTGAAATAAATCACAATTCTTTTTTCCAGTTAAAGTCGGCCAAAAAAGTTTTTTATAGATCCTTTAATTTTGTTGGTATCCATTAATATCGTGGCCTTGCAAAGTGCTATTCCGTGTTTTAGCGCTCAAAAATATCAGCAAGGACAGCCAACCTAAGAAGCCGAAGGGAATTGGAAAATATGTTCTTAAATTCCGGTTTCTCATATTGCAGGTACATCAAAAGTTCCGCTTTTAACTGGAAAACTCTTTTCAAGGCGTTACCCCTCAAAGAAGATTTGCGCATAAAGAACCCGTGTCTTCACACATTTTTCGAAAAATGCTAGGCTACAAAGCTTTTCCCTTGTTGCAATTACCACTTTAATGACATTTTTCAAAACACAGTTCATTTCAGAAGGTAATGATTTTGATGCAAAAGCTTCTGAATCTAGAAAATAGTGTAACCTTGTAGAATTTGGCAGTAGCTTTTTTAATCTGACAATAAGACCAAATCGATGTTATGTCATAGCCTTGACGCTATTGGAAACGCATTTTGCTCAGTGAATCTCACACTTATTAATACTTTGCATGAAAGTGTCAAATAAACATTTATTTTCTGCAATACCATGTCCAGTTTTGTATCTTAAAAATGCTATAAACTGGGTACAGTTAGAAATATCCACGGATTCGCCCATCTGTTATGAGAAGTACGTGTATTTCTTAATATTTTCAACAACTTGTGTTCGAATATCTTCTGCCGTCACTTATTCTTCTTTAGATAGTATTATTACAGAGGGGTATTGCTTTCAGTTTGTCAGCCTCCTTTTAAACAACCATTTCAACAGCTGCTGGTAAAATCCTTCAGCAATTGTATGTGGCTTACTGGTTTTTGCAATGCGAAATGCAACTCGATAACTTGACAGTAGTACTTTTTCATTAGTGTTTGCTCATGGGGAAATAGCTTGTTAATTATGGAGAGGGTTTAGCTTTCTTTCAAAGAATTTCACAGGCTCTTCTTCTGCTTCTGGATGTTGGGTATTTAAATGTCGAAACAGCTCTGATGGCTGCATGATTTATTTTGACAAGACTTCTCGACAAGGTACGTAATGGGATTTCTCGGAAGTAACGGTAAACCCATATTTGAGATATTCTATACTTTTTCAGCGATCTATTTTTCTTTGTATTCTTGTCACTGCAGACAAGGAAGATTCTAATTACTGTTTTAAAATGTATCCATCTTTAGCATAACACGAATAGCTCGTACGTATCGGTACATATTTGTTACCAATTTATTGCACTCAACACACAGTCAGCAATACAGCACACAATTTTGAAATGATGACTAATTTCATTGCGGGCCACTGCTACATAAAGCAAATTGGATCTTCCAGATTATCTCAGTGCCATCTAGCACCCTTCCGAATATCGTGAAATTTCCGGACGGAAAACAACTAAATAAATTGCGCTACTTGGTAATATGGAGTCAGTTAATCTTCTAGTCGCTAATTTTGGATGAAGTTGAATACTACAAGAGGGGGTCGCGTGAAAAATTTTGGCCAAAAAAGGTTTTGGGAACCATTGCTCTATGGGACTTAAAAACGTAAATATTGAGGGAAAAAAAATCACTACCCGAAGGAACCAACTCCAAAATAAAAAATATTTGAAAATATACCTATACCTATGCCCGTCGCTGTCGTCTAGAAGCCAATAAAGCACACTTTTTGTTCTTTTTTGTTCAACTCAATAAAGATAACAATACAAGCAGATAATCAATATTTTTAACCTGTTAGCTACGTTCTAAACCTAAGTGTTTGGAATTTCATTTTAAATGCTTTATTATTTAAACATTGCTGTGGGATTTGGATGTAATGTCAAATGTATTAGAAATTTCAAAAAAACGACAACTGTGTGCAAAAAATAGAAATGTTTTGTTATTAGCCTATTTTGATTCTAACGGCTACCTTGAAATTACAAAAGTGGAGTGCTGAAGGTTGAATTTTTGTAGAACTCCTTCGCCTTTCTTCACAGTTCTTCACTTCTGGATATTTCACTTTCCACGCCTATTATAGGGTTTGCCTTTCTATTTTGTCCTTGAATACGACCGTGTTGCTTCCATTTCTACCGCACTTGGGTTTACATTTTTGTACATTATCGGGTACATCTGCTGCGTGTGAAAGCTAAATATGCTAAAAATATAAAGTAAAGAAGATGGTATTTTTTTAAGTAAAAGTTGAATGTATTACTAAATTAATTACTTCGATAATAAATATTTAAAAACATAAGTGCACATTCTCATATTTTCTTAATGTGTAGTTATTATGGAATTGTGGAACCTTAAGACGTATATACAAATATAGTGTTGTAAATATACTCGAATTAGATTTGCTTAGCTATCTTTACTTCTCGTCCGACAAAAAAAACCAATAGTATATTCATCTTTATTTTTATCAATTAGATAACAATATATAATTTAATAAATAATGCTTAACAAGATTGACTACAACAATTTAAGCATAAAATCGAAACATACTAATTCTATCACATTTTAAAACATAAATAACAATAATAACTTTAGTATCAATAAATAACAAATAAATATATAAATAACATTACATATCAGCGAATATATGTAATTTTAACAAAGTGCTCTGAAACTGCTCTAAAAGAAATGAATCCAAGAATAGTGAGTTAGTTACAACTTGAGCTAAACTTCCAACTATAACAATAAAATAGTAAAAAATATTTTTTCTGTTTGACCCTGTAACCGTAAATTTTACATACCGGGTATATTATTTAAAATTGTAGTTCTGCATCTCATCATTCCAGATGGCATTTTTTACAACGCTAGCTAAACTACTGGTTATGGCAATATAACTTAACATACAAACAGGGCGAAGAGGACGTCAAGGTGTCATCTCGCTGTTTGGTAATTCTAAATAAAAATATATTAATCGGCCTCTGAAATAAACAGGTCTTAATAATTATGGTGGTGGTCAGCATTTGGTCATTCAGCTGCTACTATGTTCCAATAAAGTTATATACCCAACGGGTAAACAATTAGACACCTTGAAGATGTTACTTTCGTATAACCTATGAAAAATTGATACAATGTTAACGTGTTAAACGACAATACTGTAGGAACCTGTATACCTCAACAATTAATATAAAATTTTTTATTTAGTATTACCCAAAAATTCAAACCTTGGAGCCTTGATACTTTTCCCGAGACACCCCATAAGTGCTTTACTGACTATTTTACAACACATTGCCAAGTTTGGTACACATATTTACAATAAATTAACAAATAAAAGAAACCAGGGTGTTTTAGATACCCTTATTTTTCGCATATGCGTTATAAGCCCTTTCATAATCTTTGGCAAACCCACCACTATAGCCGCCTCCATACTCATCATGTTCATGGAAGTCTTCGTGGTGGTGTGAAACAGGATGGTAGTAATGTTGCATTCTGCTGCAGTGTTTTAAGTGTTGCACTATGGATGGCAAAATTAATGCTGCCAGCATTATAGCCTTCTTGATAAACACTAAACTGGCTAAAACCATGGCTACCATAATTTTGATCTTGAAGAGCTTGAAAAGAATGATGAGGGGCATAAGAACGATTGCTGCTTTCTTCTTCTTCCCACGACCTTCTTCTGTAAAAAATGTGTGCCGTTATTATTTCATCTATTTAGAAAACACAGGAAGTCAAATTAAATGCTACAAAAAACTAATATTAATAAATCGGGGCCAGGCGACCTGATATGGACAAAATAAAAATCACTAACCAGTCTATTTATGTCTGGCTTGTTTTTATAGTGTTGATATCAATTGACCTTCATAATTTATGTTTTGTAAGAATAAAGAAAGCAAAAGCCTCACAAATTATTCGGTTCAGTGAAATTGTGCATCTTGTCCTTATCACCACACGCTTGTTTATTGTCACTCGATTTGTTCATGATGTGAAAGTATGGGCGTGAACATTGTTATTAAGCGCGAATAGTTTGCGACAGAACTGTTTGTTAATTAGTTTTTAGGAGTTTCACTTGTACAGGCGGACTCATTCAACCAATAAGAACTGTTTTAAAACCACTTCTCTTGCCGAAGCAAAACATCTTCGAACGATCCTTAAAGCTGCTGAGATATTACAATTACTTGTATTTCTCTCTAAGGATTTAGATTCAAACCAAACACTGTAATTCTATATAATTTTTCATTTACCTAAAAAGTATCCAAATCGAGGTTGACAACTAGTTTCAAGTATATAATAAATATTTTTCTTTACAACATTTATAGGTTTCTTGTTAATAAATTTAGTATTTACATTGTTTAATCACTAGAAGAGTAGGTATAAGTAGATTGTAACGGGTCCCAATAAAACAAGTACATAATATTCATACGAAAAAATATTGTTTTATTTCCATCCAAATTTTATAATTTATTGTAAGATGGATCTCTCTATCTGTTTTGTTTTATAGTGAATTTTTTAGTAACTTCTATTTTCTTCAATGAATTTCATAATTTATCCAAGACGTTTGCTTAAAATTACCACTGCAGCAGCAACGTACAGACCTGCACAAATGGAAGGACTGTAAAGAATCAAGCATTTAAGTGCCTTTTACTAAGCGTTTAGTTGCGAGGGTTAGATACAAGTCAAAATTTTACAACTACATCCTACGATTTCTTAAACTGAAACAGCGCAATCTCAAAGGGAAAACAATTCTTTGTTGATCTTCTTCTTAGAGTGCTTTATCTCTTACGAGACGTAGCGATCTATCTCTTCTATGCCTGTGTTACGCGTTTAGAGTGCCACAGACATAGAAGACCTACAGCTTAACGTGGGCTGCGAATCACGGGAACTGTAAACACTTCTACTCCAGAGAATATTTACTAGACAGAATACCTCGCTGGTTTGCCAGTGCCTTGCGAAGAAGAACGACCGTTAAAAATCCGATGTTCCGGAACTGGGAATTGAACCCAGGACCTACAGCGTAGAAGTCTAACGCGCTAACCTCTAGCCCACGGCCGCCTCTGCCTCTGTTGATCTACTATATATCTAATAGCTGAAATAAAAAACAGCAAAAATCGAGGATGTACATGTTTCCTATGGAGCACTTACTTAGAAGGATTCGGTTAGTGCCAAATTTTACCAATACGTCCTACCACTTATACTACTTGAACTAAAACAACTATGCCTTGTGCTAAAAAATATTTTAGAAACACCTATCTCAAAGGGAAATAATATTATAGTGCATCTAACAAAAATTTATTTAATTAAAAAAAAGCAGAGTACAAACCTGTGCAAATGGAAGGACTGTAAAGAATCAACGATTCACGTGCCTTCTACTAAGGGGTTAGTTACAAGTCAAAATTGTACAACTACATCCTACGATTCCTTAAACTGAAACAACTCAATCTCAATGGGAAAACAATTCTTTGTTGATCTTCTTCTTAGAGTGCTTTATCTCTTACGAGACGTAGCGATCTTTACTTCTTTGCCCGTGTTACGCGTTTAGAGTGCCACAGACAAAGAAGACCTACAGCTTAACGTGGGCTCCGAAGCACGGGAACTGTAAGCACTTCTACTCCAGAGAATATTTACTAGGCAGAATACCTCGATGGTTGGCCATTTCGTTGCGAAGAAGAACGACCGTTAAAAATCCGATGTTCTGGGAATTGAACCCACGACCTGCAGCGTACAAGTCTAACGCGCTAACTTCTAGCCCACGGCCGCCCCTGCCTCTGTTGAGCTATTATATATTTAATAGCTAAAATAAAACACAGTAAAAATCGAGGGTTTGCAATGTTAACATGTTTCCTATGGAGCACTTACTTAGAAGGATTGGGTTAGTGCCAAATTTTTCTACTACGTCCTACGACTTATATTACTTAAACTGAAACAACTATGCCTTGTGCTAAGGAATATTTTAGAAACACCTATCTCAAATGGAAATAATATTATTGTGCACCTAACAAACATATATATTAATTAAAAAATGGCAGAGTACAGACCTGTGCAAGTGGAAGGACAATAAAGAGTCAAAGATTTATAGTCCACTTCAAGATGTAGCGTATTGCCTCACCGAAGGGTGGTTGGTAAGCCCTAGTTATAGTATTTTTATTCTCAATTGGCACACCTACCTGCCTAGGCTTAACTCCCGGTAAAAGGATTTGTATTGTTAAGAATTGTTAACTGATTATCTGTGTGCTGTACCGCTCGAAGCGAACATTGCACGTATTAAGGGGAATTTCCAGCTTCTTGTTTCAGAAAAAGGGAAAAAATTTGTCGACTCAGGGCGCCCGCGAAATTTATATTACTTAATATGATCATATGGAACAAAATAGTATTCAAATATGCACCACTATTTACTTTATTCAGAAGCAATACGATTTATAATAAAATAATTAATAAATTACAAAATTAATTATAAAATAAAAACGACATTCACATGACAGGTTATTTTACATACATAATTCAATAGAAAGCATCATAAAAACATTTTCAAAATTAATCTTGTTCTTCTTCACTAAAATCAAAACCATTATCACTATCATGTGAATGTCGTTTTTATTTTATTATTAATTTTATAATTTATTAATTATTGTATTATAAATCGTATTGCTACTGAATAAAGTAAATAGTGGTGCATATTTGAATACTATTTTGTTCCATATGATCATATTAAGTAATATAAATTTCGCGGGCGCCCTGAGTCGACAAATTTTTTCCCTTTTTCTGAAACAAGAAGCTGGAAATTCCCCTTAATACGTGCAATGTTCGCTTCGAGCGGTACAGCACACAGATAATCAGTTAACAATTCTTAACAATACAAATCCTTTTACCGGGAGTTAAGCCTCGCCAGGTAGGTGTGCCAAATGAGAATAAAAATACTATAACGAAGTTGTAAGTGCAGGTAAAATAGCAGGACCGGCTTTAAGAATTACCTTTCTTTACCATATGTAAGTTTGCCCGAATGCGACTGGTGCTTTTCAACCGAGTTATAAGTGGTTCGTAAATACTTCTACAAGTACCTCCTTAATATGGATAACGGTATATTTTGACATGGACTATACATGCCCCCTACTAAGGGCTTACTTACACAGGTTAAGTAATCGTCAAACAATTTTACAACTGCGCCCTGCGGCTTATATCAGTTAAACAGAAAAAATTGTGCGGTATTTAAAGAAATTTTTTAGAAACACGTATGTCCAATGACAATATTAGTTTAGTAGGCCTAATAAATACCTATTTAATAGCCAAAATTAAAATCCCCGAAGTTTATGATTACAATTTTTATATAATTATGTAAAATGAAAAAAATTCACCAAACATAATTCACAAATTTAATGCAAACTTATATATAGATTTTTAAAACGTGTTAAATAATAATAAAATTACTTTATGTCCTAGGGCTTTAAACAACGCTACATCTCCTTATAACATAATTAAAATTGATGTAAATAATCTATAACTAAGCCTGATATCGTAAATAAATAAAATTCATATAAACTAAACAGAAAATCTATAAAATTGAACAAAAAAGATTAAACATCTGTAGAGCATTTTAGACAGTTCTGGAACTACCCCAAAGTCGACCCTCGCAAGGTCAACTCTCACCACCACCATCTGACCCTGAAATACAAGGTTAAGAGGGTGACCTTGAAGAGTCACGTACTCCGCCGAGGCCGAATAACGGGAAGCCCCTTAAACTGTTACCTTAATCTCGAATTTCAGGGTCTAATAGGGAATAGTTGCAACTTTTCCATTTTCTAAACCAATTGAAAAAGTGGCATAGAATCGGGGATTGCTACATTCTCTACTCTATAACTGGAGCAACAACACCCCGCCAAGAAAAATTTTGAGAGCTTTCATTGCTGTGTCAAGGAGATCGTTATAGCAAGAAAATAAATAACATAACCTACGATTTCTTGAAATGTTCGTACAACTAAATTGAAAAAAGCCGATAATTCCTCTCTCGTTTACATATAAATGTAAATAAGAATTGAAGAGAAAGGTATGTCATATTTATTCTGCCTGTTTCCGGCTTCATTTGACACACACATTTAATACGGACACAGCTCCGGCAGTTGCAACTAAAAACAGAGTGTACGTGACTTGGTGCAATTATACGAAACAAAAAATATTTAAAAATACTTCAGGCAGCAGAATAATTCATAACCCGGAGCACGGCTAATTAATTTAAAAGCTGCATGGTCATTTCTAAAATGTACTGACGCACAATAATAAATTAGAGATGATTTGCATTATTTGTGTTCGGAAGAAATAAACGTAAATCTACATAAAGCTCTCTTTTTTATTCTATAAAATGGCTCCGAACAAAGCGAGCAGTAACTTTTATGAATGGTTTACTCTTTGTCCGGGAATTTAAAATAACGAGTTTGCAACTAAGGGAAATTCTTGCTACCCGCATCATTTAATTTGAAACATAAATACAAATCTGTAAGTTACTTCCATTCAAACAGAAAAAATAATCATTCGGCAGTACTCACGTATATTATTAAAACAATTTTTATGAAAACTGTAATTTTAAGAATTTGTTTCTTGTAGTTGCTTTTATGTTTTAATCTAGTTATTCAGAAATAATATAGTTGCACTCACGCATACTAGAGTTGAAAATAAATGCGTTTTCTAAATATTTAAGCAACTATTTGTTCCTGCCTATTTTCACAATAATTCGGAATAATTGCCTATTTTACCTATTTTCGACCTAAGTCACTTTTTATGGTACCTAAATTAATCCATAGGATCTAAGAAGATGTTTACAACAAACTTGGAGATGCTACAAAAGGTGTAAATCGTAGAATAAAGTCGAGAATTGCGGAATAGTTTCAGTAATGTGGAATACCTAGTTATAGTGATGGGCATAATCGAATGATCAGTGTTCGAATGATTCTAATAATCGAGATATTCATTCGAATTAATCTTTCAAATCTAAAATGCGTATGAATTTAAGCAACGCCAGAAATGCCTCGCATCCCGCTTTTCGAATGATGACTCCCTGGCGCTCCCGCTCTTGTCTCAAATGGTTTTCTCGGGTGTCGACTAGATTTTGTTCTAAGTTTATTTAAATTTTGTCACATTGTGAAATTAATCTGATTATAAATGCCGTGGTTCCAAATTATAAAAACTTATTTTCTAAGTCAGCTATACATGCGATAGCTTCCCACAAGACAAGTCATATAAATATGTGACTATGGAGTTTATCTTCTAGTATCTTCTCGAATTACAAATTCATTCAAATACTTCTCAAATTACATACCTACACAAACGATATTTTGATTACCAGCCGAACAACAGAACGAAAATAATTCGAGAAGTTTTCATCATTTCAATGAATCTCGATGATACATAGGTACATAACATAATATTTCGACGTATTTCATTCGAGATGCGCGCGTCGCTACGAATGTATTCGAGAAGTTTTTATCATTCGAATGGATTACTCGCATCTCGAGATATCTCGAGATATATGCATATTCGAAAATTTCGAATGATTTCATTCGAGATAAACCCATCACTACCTAATTATTTATAATCCTATTAGTTCTATCTGACGCTGGAGGTATGCAAAAAGTTTCATTTAGTGCTGTTTTAAACCAGGCGAAGTTAGAACATTACAATATAGTATAATAAATTTAAAAAAATGATATTTGATAACAAATCTACGGTAATTTACTTACAGATTCTGCGAAAACCATGTGCTTAATATAATAAGATTTTTTTATCTTGAAGATATTTTGTAATATGTTTAAGAAAGTCTGCATTGATAATGCTGTTTTAATATCCAGTAAACTCACGCATGTACTAGATTTTAATTCAGTCGCTTGTGACAAAACGAACTGCATAAAGCTGTAAATGACAAATGTCGCTTATATGGAATACCTACAAGTCTGGTGATGTGGACTGTTCCACATTAGTAGACTTTGCAAATTACAAAACTGTAATTTGATGTAATCATTTCATAGCCATGTCTTCAAAGAAAAATCAGAACCGGATAGATGATGAAAGCCGAAATAGCTGAAATAGATGCTGTTAGGACAAAGAAAATGAGCTAAATGCGGACGTCAAAAGAGTTTAGCATTCCTCGAAAATCGCTTTTCTGGGTTAGTTACCCGATATACAAATATTAAGAAGAATAAGAAGAGAGTCCGTTTTACCAGAACATCTCGAAGAGATTCGTGTTGTTGATATTTGTACTGATTAATGGTAACCTGTAGATGTGCCATTATGTATCCTACAGACCACTTCGGACAAAGTCCCGGTGGAGCATATATTATTTATGGGCGTCTAGGTTTTTTGAGTGTTACGTCAACTATGGGGGGACTGTACGGACGAGTAATTAAAGAGAGCATTAACGCAGAATTGAAGATTAGGGAAGAACAAAGTGGTTTTGCAGCTGTGCACAGCTGTGCAGACCACAAATTTACAGTCACATAACTGCTGGAAAAATAGAAACAGAACTATGCATTCATTGATCAAGAACAAGATTCGGAACCTCTACCGCATACTAGAGAAAGCAAACAGAAATAAAAAATGTATTGCTACAATACATGTATAAAGATCAACAAAGTAGAGTGAAGATAAGGAACCAATCATCAAAGCGTATCAGACAGACGAAAGAATTGCGACAAAGATGTTGCCTTTCCTCTACTTTATTTAAACTCTACCTAAACCTACGAAATACCCAACAAGTGGCAAAGCAAGTGCCTACACGTGGAAGTGAAAATTAAGAACGATTTTCTTCACACTCTGCTTTGCGCGGATGGCATCAGACAATTATGATCTAGAATACATGAAGAGAAAATTAATAGTAACGTTTGAGAAAGCAGGATTGACGGTTAATTTCGAAAAAACTAAATACCTGCTTGTGGAGGAAGAGGGTACGAACTTGGACATAGGAAGGAAGATTACAAGAGTATGCGAAGAGTACAAGTATGTTGGAGTTATTATATCGAAAGAAGGGGAAAAGGAAGCGATAACATCTAGAATCGCTCAATCTAAACAAGCGACATAAAAACTTACTTCCATGTTATGGACGAAAGATTTACAGAAACAAACAAAAAATAGAATGTTTGAAGTAATAGTACAGAGCATGTTGCTGTACGGAGCGGAAACTTTAGATCTTATAAAAATGAAAAGAAAAAGACTGGAAACAGTTCAGACGGACTTCTTGAAAAGAAGCTGCGAAGTCTCAAAACGCCAACACATAACAAATATGGAAATGAAACGCAGGATGGAAATAGATGAAACCGTAGTAGAAGAGATTCAAACACGAAGGTTGACATGGTATGGTCACATGAGGCATACGAATGACCAGCGATGACCTAAGAAGCTTTGGGAGTGGCAACCAGCAGAACATTGTAATAGAGGAAGACCCAAACACCAATTGAGTAAACAAGTAGGAGAGAACATGCACAATCGAGACCTCAGAGAGAGAGATGTAAATAACTCGCCATGGCGGGGATGGCTCAGTGGCAGAGAGCCAAGCTTTGGATGTAATAGTCCAAACGCTTCCCGGTTCGAATCTCCCCAGGGTGTGAAATTCCCTGGGTGGTCGCTACTGGATGCCAGTCTCCATTTGCCATTGTGGATCAAATTAATGGCACTCCTCGAATTACGGTCGCATTAGAGAAGTAACAAGCCCATAAACAAAAAACATTCACACATAAAAGCAGGTTAAGCATGGTTACGGACCAACACGGTAACCCGCAGAATCGGGCCCTGTTGTACACTGCACAAACTAACTTAGCCTTGTCTCACACCAAAAGCGATGGGCCTCTAAGGCCTGTAAAAGCTTCATAGAATAGAATATATTTGCATATTTGAATAAATGTTTTTGTAGTTAATGGCGACCGACATGTAAATCACAGTAGTTTGGACTTTGAAATGGTACAAGTGGGAACACAGTTGTTCCCCAATCGTTGTTTGTGGAACATCTATCGTTTTAGTATGTCAAATAAATATATTTTTAAAGATATGTAGGGTTTTACTTGATATCGTAACCAACACACGTGCAAAGTGGCGTCCACAACAATTCTACAACCCCAAGTACCGACAGGAAATATAGGTACCCAAGCTAGCTTAACATCTACTTTTAATGGAAAATACATTTTCCAAAAAGCGTGAAAAGATTGGTTGGCACGCTTCCTAAAAAGACATGCAAAAAATAACTATCCTGCAGATCACATCTTTAATATTTATGAGACTGGTCTCTGTATGGTACAGTCCAGATGTACACACGTCGTAGCTTTCAAAGGAAAATGGGAAGTTCCATTACCTCTGCAGAAATACAGTATTTAGTAACCTGGTTCTAGGCACGAGCGAAGGAGGTACTTTTGTACCATGCATAATCATTTTTCCTAAAAAGAATTACAGTAATAGCTGAAAAGGGGAGACGTTTCGTTTTCGTCCATCCGGTTGGATTCAATGCCATTTTTTCACAGATTGGTCTCGGCATTTTGCTGAAACAGTACGTCCCACTGAGGGGAATCCAGTTCTTCTAACCGTAGACGAGCCCTATTCCCACATCAGAAATTTGGCTGTTGTATTAATGGATAGAGAAAAATGTGTAACTATTTCATGTGTGCCACCCAAGCGACACACTAGTTCCAGCAACTTGATAAAACAGTTATGGTGGCTCTTACTTACTATTGTGAAGAAATCAGAATATTCTTAAGTAAAGTTACACAGATCGAAGTGAGCAAGATTTTTGGTAGGGCTTATCTCAAAATTCAAAGTGGGGAGAGGGCAGTAGAAACATTTCTGCAACAGGAATTTTCCCAGAACGTCGAAGTGTTTCCACTGAGGAGGATTTCGTTGATGCTGAGAATAACCAAGACAAGCGGATGAAAGAACAGCAGGACCAACTATTGTGGCAAATCCCCAAACTACTGGAATTTTTTCTACCACTACCGGTTTTGAAAGAAAAAAGAACTAACCGCAGTAGGAAGCCTGGAAAAATGAAGATATACATAACCTCAACTGCAAATAAAGATGAACGGGAGACAAGCATCAGTTCATTTTTAAAGAAGAAGGCGAAGAGAGATATGAAATTCAGCCCTTAATCGGATGAAATTTACACAGCAAGTATTAGCAGGTGAGAATATTATGTACAAATTTAAATTTGCACCCGTGACATTTAGCTTTAGCTCTTAAAGTTTATATACTTTCTATCACATAAAAAACATTCTTTTACTGTGGAAAATCTGGAAAATACAGTTTTCCACGCTAATGCATTAAAAAAATTGTTTCTTCTGTGGTGTAAATTTCTTAATTTTCCATTTTTAATGCCTAATTTCCATAGTTTTCAGACCTACTTTGCAGCCTTTTTGGAAATGTTATACAGCCTAAAATTCGGCCCCTACTCCAGCACTTAAACGTTACCATTACTATAAAATTTATGTGGATATAATAAAGCAAAAAGGTTGATCTAAAACTAAATAGCTTCTCCGAATTTCTCCTATTTGATATACGCGCATATTTGGTGGCAATTGGGCTAAATTTCTTTTCTTTAATGGATCACCCAACAATTAACATTTAAATACACTTTCTTCATCGCCGATCCAGAAGTAGAGATCTCCATTTTACCATTAAATTGAATTTAGGATAATAAATTACTGGGACACTTTCATTTAAGCATGTGATGAGATTTTCAAGTGCCTTAATTTACTTTCGCTAATTTATACGTAACACCTGATTCTATTTAATTTATTTTTAGTTTTTTCTTCAACTAGTCTGCTGCTAAATGTGAAATACTTGTTTATCAACAACAGGATTTAATATATGTTTTCTTTTCGATGCTGCTGAGAGGAAAATATAGTTCTTGCGCAATGTGACCTATACATAATGTAAATACAAATTTCTCAAATAATTATTTTACTAGTTTAGAAGGTTTTTACATTAAAACTGAAATAGCAAGAAATAGATAAGTAAATTATGATTCCCATAAATTTTAAGCTAAAAGTTATACTAATTTTAAATAAGAAAAGAGGTTAAGATCCGTCCTAATTAGTTCACAGCAGAATTATTAAAATTGATAAATGCCTGTACCTTCGTTCTCAGCGTTGAAATGTAAAAGCTCACAGAAGCATAATCGGGGCGTTAAACATGCCTAATTAAAATTTACTGGTTTTGCTGACGGCAACAACGGCGTATCTTCAGAAGGCTGACTACTGTTAGTTTAGATTTGACGCAAATCATGATTTAAAACGCTATGAGCTATTAAAATAAGGTAATTAAGGTTACAGGATGAGGGATCCTTGATCACTTTCTATAATTTTTTCCTACAATTTCTAAACGATTTTCCTCCATTAGGCCGTGTTTGTCCCGAGGTTATAAGAAATTTTAACATTGTTCACGCTCGTATTGTTGCACAGACTGTAATTTAAAATTCTTATGGTGATGCGGTTTTTTGGCGCAAAAGTGAACAATTTTAGCGCCTTTGCGTTTCAAGGGCGTGATTATGAAAATATGCACTAGTACTACTTGCGTATGTTTTATACAACTTTTTGTTGTTAATAGATTACTTTCCGCGTGTGCCAGTAACCTGTATAAATTATTTCAGATCGTAAGAATGTGGTAAACTATCTGTAGACTTTGAATGGCTAAGCAAAAATCTATCGGTTGCAAACCCAAAGATAAAAAATATTTAAAATCTAAATTATACACAATGAACCAACCACAATTCCTAGTTTTCCTAATAAAAATTCTGTTGTTAGTGCTACCAAATTAAATTTAAAGGGATGCTAATTTTCAATGGATTTTACATCTTAAATATATTAAACATTTTATCACATCACAAGTACGTTGTACTTTAAAAATCGTTTGAACAAAATTAATAATTATAGTTCTTGGTTGTTTACAATGTAATCATGCAGTTGATGGCACTTTAATTAAGAACATTTTACGCAGAGCACTTGTAACATCTGACATTCGTAGGTCTATGCTAAAAAACGGTTGCATTAATACTGATTAGTGTTATGCAGTTGAAGTGGCAAAGTGAGGGTAACTATTTCTTGTAGCACAACAGTTAATTGTAACCCATAAAAACAAAATCAAATAAAAAAGTAATAAATTCGAAAAATATGCAGAATAGATGTTGGTAGCACGAGATAATTGTAGTAACCTTGGTCTCCTTAAAATACTTCGAACCGTTTAATGATATTTATTTTGATAATTCAAAAATACGGAAAATATACGATTTTTTAGAGGTCCAAATTTAAATTTAAATTTAGTGGGATACTGATAGAGGATAATTGTAATCCCTTTACATTCACCAACTATCTGACACTGATAATTAATTTGTATTTAAGTTAATGCACATTATAAATAGTTCAAAAGTAAATCTATCATTAGGCCGAAATGCTAGTTAGTATTATTTAACTTATTATCGAGAAATTAAAAAAAATGGTCATCGAAAACTGTAGTCTTGAAATCCTCAATTTTGCTCACTCATAACTGCAACAACGAGAAAATCCCCGTTTTCAGGGAATTCCAGATACATTGGCAACATTGTTTTTGTAGCAGCTAGGAACCAATGATTGAATGAACTTACCAATTATCAATATTGTGTATACCAGCTAACAACTTTACTGGTGTGCTGAAAGATGCTTAGGTTGTTCTCGTTTCACGTTTAAATGAGCTATTCTATACAGGGTGTTTCCTGAAGCCGTATAATATAGCTTAGAGAAATAATGCCCTGCCATATTTCACAACGAAAAGTCATTTTTAGGTAGATAAAACCTTTTTGTGTGCTTTTTTCCATATAATCTTCCAGAAGTAGTACAGATACAGATCATTTCTAGTGAGTTATAGTAGTTTTCGTTGTTTAAAAATAAATTATATAATGAGTTACGTAGAATAGAGTAACCAAAAAGCTATGCTTGTCAGATGTCAATGTAATACTTTCGAGAGAATAGACTAAAACACACAAACAATTTGAAAATTATTAAATATCACATCGTTTCAAATAAATATGTAAAAGGGAGTTGCTGTTTTTGAACATGTAAGACTAACATTTTATGTCTATTCCATATGATATTTCTTAAAATAAGTTTAATCAGTGGAAACCGGAAAACTCGAACTACCTAACATATGCTGGTTTTTAAAATATTTATTCATGTATTCAAGTTTCTCGCAAAGGGTTGTTTGCTGGGAATTCCGGCATGAGCAACTTTTTGAATTACTTTATCCCAAGGATTAAATTATATAATTTATTTTCAAATAGAAGGTAATAGAAGGTATGTTCAAACAAATAACAGAATAACCGAATTTTTATATTTGTCGGGCCAACAGTTCTCGTACAGCGTCATCAAATGGCTGTAGCATCCAGTCGTTTGCTTCCGTTTTCCGGACTGAAATATTTTTTAATTTACTACGTTTATATATTCAAGCAGGCTGGGGAACGTTATCTAGGGATAGACACGCACTGTCAGTCGAGGTCACAGTGAAATGCGGTCCGATCGACCGTATTTCCTTAGTTAAGTTTAGAGTGCATGTTGCATGAATGGATAGTATGTAAGCGACGCCCACACCTCCCTGAAGTAATGCGAAAGCGGTTTCGGGGGAAACTATAGTATGAACAAATGAAAATAGAGGGGGGACGTTATCTCTCTTCCAGTATTTAACAAGTTTTTACTACTATCGCCTGCGTTTTATAACCCTCTTCCCAGATACTCATTAAAAAAAATTAGTTTATATCACAATATCAATATTTTATATTACGATTTTCTAATGAGAAGCCATCCAAAATTTAATGCCTATTTAAAAATATTAATTGTTCGTTATATACAGTTATCAAAAATTTAGAGAGGATAATGTTAAAGTTAAGATTGTTAGAAATTATAACATCAAATTTTTATAGCAGAGAAAAACGGCATTAACCCCTTTAGAAATACTTACTTAAATACTCTACAGGATGTTTCTGAAGGGCACATAAACATTATTTTTTTTAAATTTAACTATTATTGTCTGTGTGCGAATAAATTCTACTAACCAACAAAATATTTGTCAAAAACCATCTACAGTTCGGATATATTCGCAATTCACCTTGAAATAATATATAAATAATGGTTAAAGCATTTCTTTCTGTTGTTGAAGATTTTTGAAACTCTTTCCATTTTAATTTCAGGAAGATGTACATATGTTCAGCCTGTCTTTCACAAAATTCTAATTTCTATAAACCTGAAATTTAGGAACCTATAATCCTATGCCATTCAAATATAAACTGGTTGCGCTTACAGGGTATCTAAGATAATGGTACGGTTATAATATAAACTGTATATATGAAATCTGTGTTATATGTCAATCAGAAGTTGTACATTATCAAAAATAAATTTTCATATTCCATGTATATTTCCGCTTTAAATTAAAGACTATATTCAGTATTTGAAATTGTTCTTAGTGCGAATCATTTATACAGCGTGGTCCAGTTAAGTTGTCTTTTCTGTAAATGGTTGGTGTGCAACCGTAGGTAACCCTATTACTGTAACACACTCCTTCCATGAAGATTTAACTGGGCAACGTTACTTGGATTTCCTAGAAAACATTTAACCCAAGTTGTTAGAAGATGTAGAACCCAATGTACGACAACAACTTTGGTACCGACATGATGGCTGGCACACTCACTTCAGTTGCATTGTTAGGAATTACTTAAATAATGCATTTGGAGGAAATTGGATTGGAAGAGGAGCTGTGCATCCATGACCACCAAGAAGAAAAGAATCTATATAACTTCCCTAGACTTTTTTATATAAGGTAAAATTTGAGAAATAGCATACCGACCTCCAGTAGGAAATGAAGATGATTTACAAAATAGGATAATCGAGGCGTGTACATCAATTACACTGACACAATTAAGAACATTCACTGAAATAAATAAAACTGAGCTATTTGTTTTTGTTGTTTTTTACTTGTTTAGTTTTTGCTATTGTATGGTTGCAACAATAGGTGCTTTTCTTGTTAAATGCGAATAGGTACAGAGAGAGTGAGATGTCCATTATTATTTTAGAACTGTGATACAAAAGTACAAATTGAAGATGTGTAATGATTATTATATTTAAATAATAAAGCAGGTATAGGAGTTTTTTTTTGGCAGTCGAAATGAATTCGTATCCTAATGAACAAATAATAATTTGGGTTGAAAGTTTTATACAAACTAAATCAATTGTTGAATTTCAGATAATGTTTCAACCTAAGGTCAATGTTCGAAATTGTCCTTCCCGAATTATAATCAGAAAATGGGTTAAAAATGGTGTAGAACTGCTAAATCAGTGGGTTCTGTTGAAAGCCAAGAACTGGTCGAAATGGCTGCTGTTCGAACGCTGCGGCGGCGTTATATTCGACAACATGCAGTAATAGTCGAATTGTCGGTGTCAAATCTACGACGAATTCTACATAAAATGATATTCCTACATCTATATAAAATAACCCTTGTCAAAACATTATTTGAAAATGATAAACTTGCTTGATTTCAGTACCTAATGGAATATGGAATATGCGGGTATCACGGAACGTCCCCTTAGGAATGATGAAGAGCATTTCCACTTAAATCAGTGTGTGAATAGGCAAAACCTTCGTTACTGATCTATCGAAAATGCATGCAATATTCATCAAAGACCACTTCATTCACTTAAAGTAACAGTGTAGTACGTTGTTTCGAAATAGTCAATCACTATTTCCCTTGAGGAAAATGGTGAGACTATCACTATAACTTCCCGAAGTAAAGCAGAAATGATAGAAAATTTTTTCAGACTACAAGTTGTATAATTGCCTGAAGATTATTGGTTTCAGCAAGAAGGCGTTACCAATTATACGTCAAGAATTTCCATGAAATTACTACGAGCACTTTTCTCGCAACAATTAATTTCACAAGGTAATGATTTTTTTTGGCCACCGAGCTCACCCGATCTTACCATACCATATTTTTTTGCGAGCTACCTCAAACACATAGTGAATAGAAACATGAAACAATTGATAACCTTAAAAGGAAAATTGATAACAAAAGTGCATCCTAGAAAATGTAATGCATAATTTCGTACAGCGTTTAGAAGAGTGTGTTATGGAAAAAGGATTTGCTGAATATTTTTATGTTATGCTTTTCTTGTTATTATAAACTGAACAGTTTGTGTTAATGTATCAAACTAATAATAGACTTTTGACTCTCCCTGTATAAGTAATATCAGTAAATCTGTTAATTACTTCAGTAAGAGCTCAAATTGACAGACAACCATTTCTACAGTATAAAATATTCAACAATCCCAGTTGCTGATTGGACTTTCATTGTTAACGTGGTGAAGGACTTATCTCGGGAGGTATTCCTCAGTCAAGCTACTTTAGTTAGTCCAAATTCCTACTGAAGATGGCAACTTAGTTACCGAAATACGTGTTTAGATGTCCTGAATATCGTGGGGTATTAAGCTTTGACACATGTGTGTTGGGTTGCGTCAACCACTTTTAAAAGGGGACAACTTAGCTAGCCCACCCTGTATAATACCTGTTTTATAATAATAAAGCAATATTCTTAGAATAATTACATATATTCTATTATTTTTTATATTTCAGAAGTATTACTTCGGAGGGTATGTAAAACTGTCGGTCCCGGTTATCATACAAACATC